>JADKXX010005303.1:0-55056 GCA_017310255.1 Butorides virescens | reverse complement strand
AGTACGAGCCCAGCAGGCTCAGGGGGGCTTCAGAGCATCTCTGCACCTTTCACCATCATGGGGAGCAGCTGGGGTGCTCCCAGTATGAGCCCAGCAGGCTCGGGGAGGCTTTAGAGCATCTCTGTACCCTTCACCATCACAGGGAGCAGCTGGGGTGCTCCCAGTACAAGCCCAGCAGGCTCTGGGGGGCGTTGGAGTCTCTCTGCACCCCGCGCGGTCCAGGGGAGCAACCAGGCTGGAGGTCCCCAGCTCTTCACACACTCCTTGTCCCTCTCTCGCCAGTTGACCGCTCCTTGCAAAACCTGTCCCTGGCTCAGTCCCTCTCCCTGAACCTGAAGAACCACTACAGCTTGGACGTCCACTTGCCGTCCACCTCCACCCCCGCCAGCATCCTGGGCAGCCCCGTGGCCCCTGGCTCGCTGCCAGCCCTGGGCCCCGGGGACTCCTACCTCAACCTCGTCAGCCTGGAGAGGGGTGGCCACGGCTACGGCAGCAAGGAGGGGGACGAGTGCCTGGCTGTGCTGGAGGGGCAGGACGGGCTCAGCCGGCGCGTGGAGGGCTCCGAGGTCAGCGAGTTCGCTCTGCTCAACGGGAGCAGCCGGCAGAAGGTGGATGACACGGACAGAGGGGAGGAGGACAGGTAGGATGTGCCACCTCCGTCTCCTGTCAGCTGGAGCAGGAGCACCCCGAGCAGACCCTCCCGCTCCCGGCTGCCGCCCCGGCAGGGCTCCCACCGCGCGGGCCACGCGGCAGGGGGCCATGGCAGCAGGGGCTGGGGAGGACGGGCTGCGTCCTGGGCTCAATAAGCTGGAGCAAGGAACCCACCGTGTCCCCCTGTGGGTTTGCTGCCTGCCCTACCCCGTCCCCCTGCCGCAAAATGGCCATTGCCACATCACCCCAGCTCCAACATTTGTAGGTGATGGGTTGCGCTGATGGGACCCAGCAAAGGTCTTTTGGAGAGCCTGGGGCAGCCCCACGTGCAGGTAAGTGCGTGCCCATCGCCTCCTCTCTCCTCCCAGGCGGCAGCAGCTCATTCCCAAACTCAACCCGCCACCACCCATCCTACGCAAAAGGTCAAGCAAGACCTCCCCGAGCCTGGAAGTAGAGGTGAAGCCCGAGAGCGCTGCCCACATGAGCTTGCCCAGCCCCAGCATCTCCAGCCTCACCAGCATCGCTGCCAGCTCTCTCACCCTCTTGGACCCTGAGGCAAGGACTCTGGCACGGAGCGCTGCCTCTGGCATGGAGCCCGCCCCTGCTGGGACCTGCCAGCGCGCTCTGGGCAAGGACAGGACTGGAGAGAGCGGGCAGATGTCCCCCCTGGCCAGCATCCGTGACCCTGCGGCCAGCGAGGCCCTGGCCAAGGACTTGGCCACCCTGGCCAGCCCCATGGACAGCACGTTGCCCTTCTCCCCTGCGGACGATACCTGCTTGCACATCAGCTTCTCAGAAGATGAGCTGCTTGAACCAGAGCTGGACACTGCCACGGCGCCCAGCAGGGTCCCCTCTTAGTGGGGCCGCAGTAGGTGGCAGCCGGCTGGCAGCCCCAGCAGCTCCATCCACACCGCTCCACCAGCCCGCGCTGGGGTTGGGGAGCCCTGTGCCCGGGCCGGGAGCAGGTCCCTTTCCTGTTCCCACACAACAGCTCCCCGGCCATGCACGGGGCTGCTGCGCAGGATGCGACCCGGCCAGCCCCTGCCCTGTCTGCACCAGCTCACACTGCCCTCCTGCCGCCCCATCTTCCCATCCACTGCCTGTCCCGTCCCTGCTCACGCAGCTGGGGATGCCACACGGGGATGCTGCACGGGGACGCCGCACGGGGATGCCTGCCAGAGGCACATTTCACGTTCATCACAACATCCCTTCTGCTGGCCGGGTGGCTGCAGGCAGCCCCGCACCGGCCCCAGCCTTCCCGCAGCAGCCGGGTGCCTTTCCCAGCCCCTGGCAGGGCCATCCCTGCCGTGTGGCTCGGGAGGGCGAGGAGCTGGCAGGCAGCACTGCGGACAGGGGTGGCACTGGTCTGACTTGCTCCGGGGAGGTTCCCACCCAGGCAGCATTCCCCACGGGATGCTCCAAGGCAGAGACATCCCCAGGAGCGGAGCGACGGGAGCCCCCGGGCAGGGACAGAGCGTGGCGCAGGGCAGTGAACACCCGTACACGAGGGTCCTGTCACCAGCCGGGTCCATCGGTTGCCACCCACGGTAGCGGTGTGAGCAGGGCCACGTGGCACGGCTGCGGTGCCGCTCCCCTGCCCATCTCTCCGTGGTGGTGCCAGGCTGCCGTTACACTGCCATGGGCTGGGTCTCTCCAGGGCAGCCTGTGTCCACCAGTGCCACAACACACCCAGCCCTGCTTTTGGGGACAGCAGCCCCACCGCCGTGTCCCCACATGGCAAAGCCACCACTGCCTCCTCCCACAGGTGCCTTTTCCCACGGCCCGGCACCCACTGCCTGCGCAAGCCAGGGCCACCCCTCTGGAGGCCACTAACTGGGTGCAGGGCTGGCCCTGGGAGCCCACTGCTGCGGCGGGTGGCCCCCCAGGGGGAGGGTGCACCCCACGTCATGGGGTCGGGGTGGGAGAGCCCTCCCGTGCCTCCGAGCAGCTGGCGGCTGCAGGCAGGAGGCTGCTCCATTGCGCTGGTTTTAGGGTGTAAGGGCGTGGTTTGGGTTTGGTCTCGGAAGTGCGAATGTCCTGGGATGAGTTAAGGTTTAAGGAAGAAACCCAGCCCTGGGTGAGGGGCCAAGGCAAGGCCCCAGCGATGCTGCACGTCCCTCCTCAGCCCGGGCAGGTCTGGGGGGGGGACCGGAGGAGATGCTCGTCTACCTCGGCTGTTTGCAAGAGGGCGTTGGGAAAGTGTTGGAGGGTCGAGATGGGGAAGTGTTGAGCAGAAAGGGAGACTTGGAGCAGCCGTGCTGCCTGCTCCTGGCACAGCGCTGCTCCCAGGGGGCAGATGGGGGTGATGGGACGCGCACCCCAGAGCCAGGCATGGCGATGCCGGAGCTGGCAGGGAGGGGCTGGGTGGGGGCTGGTGGCATCAGCACCGGTGACTGGACCCGGGGGCTCGTCAGGCTGCGGCTGGGCTGTCCTGTAGTGCGGTAGAGACAGACCAGACCAGCCCGTCCGTAGGAATAAAGTACACTGCAGTTTGGTAACTGACTTTTAAAGAAAAAAAAAAAATAAAGGTGTCCTATTTACAGAGCAAGTGTTGTGGTCTCTGCCCCCCCCCCCCCCAGGACCCACACACAGAGAGCCAGGAGCCACTGTCCCCAGGTGGAGATTGGGGACCCCCTGGGTATTCCCAAAGCAGCGAGATCCCTGCTGGGAACCAAGGCTGCCCAGAGCCACCAGCCCGCTGCTTGCCCGGCCACAGCCCCATCTGTGCCCCCTTGGAGTGCGGTGGCAGCAGGAGGTCCTGTGTCCCCACACGCGCTGCCGCAGCGGGGACAGGTTCCTCCATCAAAGATGGAGCCCATTTCCAAAGCAACTCCCCCACAGTGCTACACGGCACCAAATGCTGCCCCCGGGATGTGCAGCCCCCGGGCAGGGACGTGCAGCCCCCCGGGCAGGGACGTGCTCCCTACACTCACCCTTTGCCCTTTCCTGCCCCCTTTTCTCCTCCCAAAATAAATCCTGGCCCCCAAAGCAAGCCCAGCCCTGGCACGCAGGGTGGGAGCACCGCAGATGGAGGGGGTGGATGGGGGGCAGGCAGCGACGCCCGATGCCGTGGGATGGGATGGGACCAGCCTCACGCCAGGGCACGCAGGGGCTGCCCGCGACGAAGATGGGGGATGGCCCCCTGCCCTCCACAGCACCCCAACCCCAAGAAGGAAGGGGGAGGAACCCAGGGGTGATTCAGCACTAAGGGTCCAGGACAGATGGGGACCCCACAAGACTGTGTGTGTCCCCACCAGCCGCTGGAGGGTGGCCCTGGCTGGAGGGTGGCCCTGGCTGGAGGGTGGCCCTGGCTGGAGGGACCCAGCCCAGCCCTGGGGCTCGCATGGACCCAGCAGCCGGGAGCTCTGCGGGGGCCTGGGGGCCGCTCTCCATCCCTCGGCAGAGCGGGTGCAGCCTCCAGCGTGCCGGAGCTGGGAGCCCTTTCCCCAGGCCCATCGCAGACATCTGCCGGGGGGGCCGCCCGCGCAGGGAGGGGGCACTTCCAGCCCAGCATCTTATTATGCTTCCTTCATGGGAAGAAACTTTTTCCTTTGCTGTCTGGTAAGCTGCTAGCAATCATCAGGCAGGCAGGTGGTAAAGATTCATATCCATCAAACAATGCCATTTAGTTTGTAACCTGTGACTAAATCTGGTGTTAGCTTTAATTTCAGAGTCTGCTTTAGGGCTTGCTTGTTAATCTCTATGCAAAGCAGATGAAATGAATATGCAGCATTTTGGATGTAATTGTACGGCTTCAATTCAGCACTATAATTTTCCAAACAGGATCTTGCAATCAAGCTTCTATTCATTAGTGTATAAACAATTTAGTTTCTCAGCTCTCCAGTATGCCAATCATCTCAATGGAGTGAGCATCTCCAACAAAAAGAGGAGGAAAGTTTCCTTTGTGTAACAGAGGTAAAAGTTGCTCCATACTTCAGACAATTCCCGCCTGGCAGATCCGGGCCATTCCCGTGGAGGCTGGAGGTGGACGCTTCCCAGTACCCCACGACACTGACCGGCTGCAAAGCGCATCCCGGGGGGAGATGCCCCGCTCACCTCCCAGCCAACGTAGCCCCCGGCCCCCCAGCAATTCTGCATGTGAGACCCCAACAGACGAGCCCGGACCCCACAGGATCAGGCCGCCTCGGAAAGGTGCGACCCCGCAGGACCTCGGCACCCCCCGGCGATGCTCAGGGCTCCCCAGGGAGAGCAGCCCCTGGCTCTGGGGAGGGGACAGCCACCCCAGCCAGAGCCCCCTGCACATCCCCGTGTCCCCCACACCGCACACCCCACGCCGGCTCAGCAGGACGGGGCACCCGGGACACCCCACACCCAGGGCCAACAGCAGCTCCCCCGCAGGGGACGGGCTGGCACGGGGGTGCGTGGGGGCCAGGTTTCGGTCTCGGGGGCTCAACCCCCCCCCCCATGGCTGGGTGCTTTCCTCAGCGGGGACCTTAGGGTGCCGCAGACACGAGCGTATCCAGCACCCATCCCTCGGTGCCCATCCCCGCTCCTCGGAGGCGAGGAGGGAGCAGGCGAGAACCTCGACAAAGGGAAGCGCTGGCGGTGGAGCCGCTCCGCGCGGTCTCCGTTTCCAAATGAATATCGACAGCGCTAATTACAGGCCGCCATGCAGACAGCTTATTAGCTTGTCACAAAAAGACGGTATTGAACTCAAAGCCCGCGGTATTCAGAGAGCGCAGCAAGACGCTCCCCAGACAGCACAGCGAACCAGGCAGGCGAGCAACCTCCAGCAAAACTAATTACTTCCTGATTGTCTACGGCCACCCACTGGGTATAATAGTATAGACTAAATTTGGCATATACATAACTAAGCACTCGGCACCAATTTGGTGTACAATAATCATCCTCTGTGTTGCATAATTAAAATCTGATCACTTGGAATAATTATTTCATATTCCCAGTATCGGGTGAGGATTGCATAATGCAGGAACGCGGGCCCGGGAGTGAAACCGGCCGCTTTCGCACCCGTAACCCCCCCTGGGAAGGACGTTAGGGCTCCCGGCGTGGCGAGAGACCTGCCCAGTGCCAACTGCCCCTGGTGGGTGCCGGTAACCCCCAAAAACCCCATGGGCAAGGTGTGGCGATGCCCTGAGGCCGTTGGGCAGCACCAGAGGAGCTGGGGTCACCGCCTTAGCTCTGCCCCTCCGCGGCGCTGAGCTGGCGCCGAGCGCGGCCCCTGCGAGCCCTCCCCAGCGGGGAAGGACGATCCCCGCTCCGGACGGGCTGTCCCCACGGCCCAGAGCAAAGGGGCTCGGTGTTGACCTTTCCGGGCAGGCTGCTGCCCCGCCACCCGCCCAGCCGGGACGCTCGCCGCCCGCCCGGCCCCATTGTGCTCGCGCGTCTGCTAAAGGCGTTTGGAAAGACACGGCAATAAAAAAATAAAAATCGAGTGGAACGTGTGTGTCTAATCCATTAACTTCCTCCGGTGGCTCCCCGAGGACCCAGCGAGGAGGAGAAAGAATACGTGGATATTGCACGCGCCCTGGCACCTTGTCCCCGGGCCAGCCCCGCCGCTGGCCGCTGCCACGGGCTCATAAATCACGGTGGGCGACAGCGTTTCACAGCTCGCTTCCCAGCCAGGATATGGCCATTCCTGCTGATTACACGGCCAGCGCAGGGGGGAAGCTGCATCTCCCACTTCCAGGAAGGGAGGCTCCGCAAGGAAAACGCATTGATAAAAAGAAGAACGAAATCAGCTTTGTTCACGTTACGAATCTCCCATTGTTCCTGCTGCGGCCGTCAGCCCTCGCTGGAGAAAGTATTTCCTCAGCGATAAATCTCCCGGGCTCCTCGCAGCCCTCGCCTTGGCACCGGACCCTCCTTGGGTTGTTTTGAAAGAAAAAGCAGCTTTTGCCACAGGCCCCCCCGGGGGTGTGCTGGGACACTCGTGGTGGGATTTTGGGGGACAAGGGCCCTCCTGGGCGTGGGGAAGGGGGTCTGCCCATCCCAGGGGTCTCGGGCCCATGTCCCCAGCCAGAGCCGCCCCAGGGGACCCGCACTGCTGCTCCCAAAAAGCTTCGCTCCGCTCCCATCCCGCCGAGCCCGCGTCCTCCCTGCCGGCACAGTGCAACCCAGCGCGGGCCCAGGGAAGCCAAATCTGACCGGGGCCACGCCAATCCCAGCGCCAAAATGCGGAGCTTGTGGTGGCCAAGCGCTTGAAATACGGGAGTCAGGCTGACTGTCGTACAAGAAAAATAGATCAGTTTTCCAAGAAAACAGAGGCGAGCTGATCTGATTTCCACCAGCATCTTCAGCCGCCTTTCGGGAAGCCCCAGCCCGCTCCTCATTCCTGCACTCTGCTTTACAAACCACTTAATTCCTTGTTGCTTTGGAAACCCTCACAAAGACCCTCTGCATCCCCCAAAATAACGAGCAACAGATGCTGCTTTGACCTCAGCAACTTCCTGGAAACATACATTTGTCAAAATAAAAATAAAAAGATTAATGTGAGGAAGGCTCTTAAATTATAAGGAAATAGCAGACAGAGACCCCGGCCGCGCACGCCTGCCGTCGGTAACGGCCGAGCCCTCGGACAGCGGAGAAACCCAGGACCGGCCAGGGTGGGGGCTGTGGGACCGGGGGTCCCCGCGCCCCAGGGGGGTCCCCACAGCCCCGGGGAGCCGTGAGGGGCTGCAGCCGGCGCGGGGGCAGCCACGGGCTGAGCTGGCACTGCAGGGTCCCTGCCCGCCGGGGGCTCCTGCCCGGCCGCACTCGCCACGCCTGGAGGGGCTCGGGAGCAGCAAGCCGCGGTCTTGCTTCAAGTCAGGTTTGCAAAATAGTTTGAGAATCGATATGAAAATGAACGCTTTCGGCATGAAACCTACCCCCGAGCAACGCTCAGCACCAGAAGGGCCGCGGTCTGGCAACGCCGTCCGCAGTGCGAGTTACACCGGGTGCGGGCTCAGTTCTCATCCCTCCCATATTTCTCAGTTTATGGGAGTAACTGGTCTGTCCTACAGGGTTTTAAACCCCTTTTGCACAGCCCGTAGGGGAAAGAGAGATGCAGACAACAGGTAACCAGGAACTTTTTGCCTTTTGGTGCTTGAACACCAGCGGGTTTCATCCTCGCCCTCTGGCTGCAGCCCCCGGCACGTCCCAGGGGACGGGGCTCGTGCGTAGGCTCAAGCGCTTGCCAACAGCACGCGCGATGCTCGCCAACGGGCGAGGGCTCCTGCCAGGGCTTGTGACACCCGCTGGTGAGTGAGGCAGCCCGACCCGTGGCACAGCCCACCCCCCGCAGCCCCGAACCCACAGCACTCACCAGAGCCGCAGGCAGGGGGGGCTCCATGGGCTCCATGCAGGTGAAGCCCCTTTCCCCTCCCAGCTTTATAGGATCAGCCAGAAATGAGCTGCTGGGAAGGGCTTCTCCTTGGCCTGGTGTGAGGTGGGCTGGGTGGTCCTGGGCATTTGGTGCACCTGGAGCAGGAGGGCCATGGGCACATTTGGCAACCCCATCCCCATCCCCATCCCCATCCCCATCCCCATCCTCATCCTCATCCTCATCCTCATCCCCATCCCCATCCTCATCCCCATCCCCATCCCCATCCTCATCCTCATCCCCATCCTCATCCTCATCCTCATTCCCATCCCAGCCATCTTCTGGTTGCACCCAGCTTTCTGCTGCTGCGTGACCAGACCTGAGGGTGGGACCTGAGGGACACCATGAGGGTGTTTTCTCCCTGGCCGGTGACCAGGCTGGGGGTGCACCCGTCTCGGTGCGTGGCTGCAGCACCCCGGGTTGATGCAGGATGGTGAGCGGCAGGACGCTGTGCTGGGGGACTGTCCCCCCTGCCTGCACTGGGGACGTAGCGGTGGCACGGGGGTCGGCACAGCCCGGCTGCTCCCGGTGGGTTTTGCAGGGTGCCACTGTGCCGGGAATGCAAATCCTGACCCGGGCTGGGCTGGGGGCTCTGCCTTCCCCAGCACCAGCCGGGATTCCTGCTGTAGCTATGGCAACGGCCATATACATTTACATATTCTTCCCGTTAATCACAGGGACATCCAGAGCAACTGTCTTCGCCGGGGGTGGTTTCCATCCTGCCGGAGGGGCAGCGCTCCCCACCTCGCACCCGCGGCCACTCCCTCACACGGAGCAAGTCCCCTGCGTCGCCCCTTCCCCGCAGCCCCCGGGCAGGGGCAGCCCCCCCAGGCCCGCATCCCGAATCCTCCATCGTTGCTTTCCTGCGAACCCCGTGGCCGGCGCGGGGCTGTCCCCAAGCCCCGCTGGGCTCGGCTGGCGGTGGGAGCCAGTGGGGACCCCCTGCGGCTGCTCCTGTTTGGCCCTGGGGTCCCGCTCCCCCCGGCACCTTCAGGCAGCAACGGGGCAGCTCAGCCAGACCCAGCGCTGCCCTTGACCCAGCTCCGGGGTTAAAGCCCATCAGGAGGAGAGAAACCAAACCCGCCGCTGCTCCGGATGCATTGGTCTGACCTCTGTCATCAGGGAAGGACCCGGAGCGGTCGGATCAGCTGGAGACGTCCACGCTCATTCACATCAACCCCACCGCAGGGATTTCAGTCCCCGATTTCCTCCCTCCACCCACCCACCACAGCTGTCTTTGCCCGTCGGGGCGTTGGGACCAAGCACAGCCCCCCAGCACGGAGGCCGCCGAGGTGGGCACCTCCCTGCTTTGCTTCAGCTGGAGCAGGCAGCAAAAGGCGGGCAGGGAGAGCGCGAACCCCGTGCGATGGAGGCAAAGCGGAGCGGTGCCCGGGAGCACGTGCCGCAAGGGCACCCACTTTCCCAGAGCCGGTGCAGGCGTGGGGTGGCCGTTCCCAGTGTGGAGGAGACCCTGTCCCCTGCGGCTTGTGGGAGATGGGGTGGGAGCACCCACTCGGCTGCTTCCCTCTCAAAAATAACACGCAGGGAGGGGTTAAAAGCTGGCAGGACCCAGCGGGTGCAGACGTGCCTCCCAAGCCGGGGCAAAGCTCAGCAGCCCCACGGGGACCAGCCGGGAGCCAACTGCTGTTCTTTATAAAAAAAATTAAAGAAATTGGAAGATTCTTCTGCATTATGTCCTGTGGTCTCTTCCCTGCACGTGTTTTGCAGGGGGGGCCTGGAAGGGAGAAGCCTCCCTCAGCACACCCACCGGCCAGGGCAGGGTGCTGGAGCTCGCGTGGGTGGCAGAGGGGAAAGGGCACAAAAATGATTTTCCATCACGTTAATGAGAGCCAAGAAATTGCCGGTGAGCTCGCTGGTGCCGGCAGGTGCACGTGGGCGCTGCCAGCTCCCGACACCAGTGCCAGGGGCCTCCTGTGCCAAGGGATAATGAGCACCGTGCCGGAGCGCCGGCACAGCCCGCCCCGCTGGCTTCGATGGTGGCAGCGTGTGCCGAGGACGCTGGCTGAGCCCCGGCCACCTCCTGCCTGCGGCGTTGCTCGCCCCGAAGGTTTTGCCTTGCAGGTTACGGCCGGCAGCACCTCTGCGCTGCCAGGAGCTGAGAGGGCTCGTCCTGAGCCAGGAAAGGGAGCCCATCTGCTGAGTTACGGGGAGGAGAAAAGCCATTAGAGCGGGGCATTTTAATTAATCGCTCCCTTGCACGGAGCATCGCACAGAGCCGTGCCCGCAGCCACGGCCGGGGAGCGGAGCTGGCTCCTGCAGCAAGGTGCAGGGAGCCGAGCGCTGCGCAGGGACACTGTCCCCTTTGCTGCTGCCCACCTCCCTCCCAGCTCGTGGGTGCTCGTGGGTGCTCGTGGGTGCTCGAGGGTGCTCCAGGGGCACTGCAGCACCGGGGCAGCACTGCAGCACGGCCTCGGTTCCCAAAGAAGCGGACAAATGCCGCGGGTCCCCGCGCAGGCATGGCAGGTCCCACCAGCTACGTGCACTGTCCCACAGGGCCATGAGCCACCACGCTCGCACCAAGGACACCTCAGGGCCCTCCGTGCTCTGCTCAGGTCCCTTGAGGGCTCTGCAGGGGTGCTGGGGCCAGGGTGGCCCTGCCTGCAGCATGGCACCCCGGGCGCCCCCGTGCCACTCGTGTCACTGCTGGAAGCCCCTCAGGGACACTCGGTGGCTGCTGCCCTAGCCCCAGCTCGCAGCACGCACCGCTCACAGCCCGGGACACGTTTTCCCTGCGTGCAGGGGCTGCTGGAGGGCTCAGAGCAGCCCTGCCCCGGCCCCACGCCGCCAGGATTTAAGACCCACCAGTTTCCTCTGCCCTTTCCACTGAACCAACCCGCAGAAAGTTTTATAAACTTGAGGAAACGCGAGTCAAAGCAGAAGGAGCCCAAAGCTGAGCCAAAGCATGACCTCAACAACCTCCCCTCTTTGTCCAGCCTGGGACCTCGTTATTATCTGTCAGCATTTGCTGAGTCTCCTCCTTCGGGGGATGCACCAGGCCCTTCCGGAGCGGGGCCTCGCCACAGCCCGCGCTCCCCTAATGACTGTGTTATCTCTGCCGTTTCCAGCTCTGCTTCCCTCCGCCGGCGGAGGGGTGATGCCCTCCCCGGGCTGGCAGTCCCAGGGGAGCAGCGCCCCGGCCCACGCCTGCGCAGACCCCTCGAGGGATGGATTCGTCCTGCTGGAATGTGGGCTTTGGGGCTGTGGGACGGGGCTCTCCCTGTGCCCGGCGGGGCAGAAATAGGGATGAGGGGTTGATGGAGCAGCTCAAGCACTGCTCCAGGTCGCAGCTGAGCATAAGGCTCAGTTCTTTGCCCGTTAACGCCGTCCCATGGATGCTCATCTCATCCCATCCCATCCCATCCCATCCCATCCCATCCCATCCCATCCCATCCCATCCCATCCCATCCTCAGGCCTGATGGAAGGGAGGCAGAGCCTGGCAGAACAGGGGCTGCGAGAAGATGGAGCACAGTTTGCTGTTTGAGGCATGAACCTGCCTGCCTGACACGAGGGCAGTGACAGGCAGGGAGTGTTTGGTGCAAAGGAAGGAAATGGAAGAATTAAATCCACAGAACTTCCCTGCTTTTGTTCTCCCTCCCGCCCCCGCTCTTCTCCTTGGCCGCTCGCTCTTCTCGCTGGATGTGTATGGCTTGATACTACCCAAGCAAGCTGGAAATGGGGTCTATCAGCTGAAAGCAATTTACTTTGAAATCCAGCTGCCAGATTTTCCTTCATTTGTTTACTTTTAAATGCTTTTTTAAAAGCCAAAGTACACAAGGCAGCCAAATTGCTGACATGTGTGTCGGGCCGGTACCCTGCAAATGCTGCATTCTTTCATGTCCTCCTGGGCTCAAATCCACTCATGTTTATTTAAAATACGTAGAACACTTCAGCACTATTAAGGACCATGTTTTATAGTAAATGGAAAAAGATTTCCTCGCAGGCCAAGGGGAGAGGAAAAGAATCACTTCAATTCAGTTTTGTCCCGACAGCACTTTGCCTGCCACACCAGGGCCCAGCCACCCACGTCCTGCCAACGGGCTCGGCCCAGGGCCAGGACCCAGTAGCTCTGGTTGCTCCTCGGGAGCTGCCTGTACCCTGGGAACACTGGGGGCAGGTGGACACGGGGCTCCGCATCACCCGTGGGGCTCAGGTTTTTCTCCCCCATAGACCCATGGGGCCGTTGGCCTGCGGCGGCCGAAAGAAACCCCAGGACGGGGCTTGAAGTTATCGAGGTTCTCAGTGGCTTTGGAGTCTCATGGGTGTCCTGCTGCTCCCTCCACCCACCAGCTTTCATCTCGGCCCAGAAACCCCGCTCGGCGCCTTCCCATGCCTGTACATTCCCCCCTCAGAGCTCCAGTTTAAATGCAGTTTAACAGCTGCATGGGACTACATATGGCAGTAGATGTTCAAATTCAGATTTGAAGTGTATTGTTAATACGGGCATTTTGCGAGGGATTGAGGGTGGAAGGGGCGTTTCCAGCTAACGCTGCCTTTCCTCAAACCATCCCTGCATGGCCAACACAAGCTGAACTCTACAGGGTAGCGTAAGGATGCGCATCAGAACGGGGAAATGTCAGCAAACAGCAAATAAATCCTGCGGGCTACTGCCACTGCGCAAGCTTAGAGAAACACAGAGAGAAAACAGGCAGAGAAAGGAGCGAGGAAGTGACCTGTATTTTTGATCGAATGATCTGCCACCAGCAACACAGAGACGGACAGTGGCTTTGCGACGACGTGCTGGCCTCCTCTGGCAGACCTCCTTCCCAAAACAGAACGCCCCTGACGTAGCCAGAATTGCTCTGGTTTGTTTCCCAGCAAAAAGCACAAGAAAGCAGAAACCTCCACTTATTAACTGTTAATCATTTCGAGGGCAGCACCTTCATAGTTTTATTGTAATTAGCCAGACCAGCAAAGCTTCAAAAGGATTCCTGCAGCGGAGTCCCAGACTCAGATTATGTCATGCCCTGAACGCAACATCCCACAACTGGTTTCACTCATGGTTAGAAGAAACAAAGGCTCTGAGCAAGTGATGATGGGGAGCAGAGCGGGGTTTGCAAGGACAAGCCCCGTGCACTGGTGCTACACGTGTTTGGGGACTTTGGCTCCCGTAGCCACCTCCCTTGCTCCTTGGCTCCCCGTACACAGCCGTTTCCACACATCGTGCTGCCACCGCTGCAAAGAACGGCTCAGAGCTGGAAGCAGGGGGTGGCCCTTACGATCTCTGAAGGGCAGGAGAGACCCGTGGTGTGCAGAACTGGGAAACGCTCTTCCGAGAGCGCTCAGAGTGACAATTCTCCTCTTCCATCCCTCAGACAGTGAGATCTCCAGCTGCCGTCCCGATGGCAGAGCTGCCCACCCGCCAGCGGCTGCCGGACCGAGCGGCGAGGGGAGGGCAATGGCCCCACCATGTCTCCCCCACCCGCACCCCCATTCTGCCCGTGGCTCCCACTGCTCGCTCTGGGGAAGGGGAAGAGCGCTCGGCTGCGGCTCCCCTCCCGCGATGGGTCTGCGCCTGCCGTGGCCGGGCAGAGATTCCCCTAAGACTCCTCCAAGGCACTTTACAAGGACAAGGACAAGTAAACAAGCAGAGTGCTCTGTTGGGTGGAACCACCCCATCGCAGAGGAGCCGGGGCAGAGGGAAGTGACATGCCCCAAGGCCACACAATGAGACAGGGACAGGCAGGAAAGGCAAGCCGGGTTGCCTGTCCCCCGGTGCAGGGCTCTACCCTCCAGTCCGCGCTACTCCTGTACTGCTCCGTTCTTTCCCCTCTGCAACACGCCGGTGTAAAAGACAGAAAACAACCACACAAAAGCCTGTAACAATAAAGAGCCCAATAACTGATAGTAAGGACTCCAGCAGCTGTAAGGAGCCAAAAAGCTTCTTGGAGGGGGTTGGATGGAAGCTGAGTTTCCCTCCCTGCTTGTATTGTATTTCTTTCCTCTGCCAAAATGTGCTTCCTGAGTCTTGGGCAGAGCTCTCCGCTGCTGACCCTCACCTTCCTCTGTTTAGCCTGGAGCGCAGGCTCGCCACGAGCGCCCGCGGCCGCGCCTGGGGACGGGGCGAGCCTCCCGCTGCCTGCACATGGCCAGGGTCAGCCCCGCTGTCAGCGGCTTCCTGGAAACGAAAGCCAAGTCGGGCCACACCTGACCGCGTCCCGCAGGAGCAGCCGGGCAGCGCTCAGACGCAGGAGCCTGGGGAGGACTGGGGACAGGAGGGGCAGGGGGGGGACACACACACATGGTCACAATTGATGTGATTCACGTTTAAGGGCTCCATCCAGTCCTTTTCTCCCAGACAAAGATGGGTCAGGTTCCACTCTCCGCACAGCTGTAAATGGGAGGCAGCGAGAACAAAGCAGAGGTCAGACGGTGCTCTAACCAAAGGGGTAATTCTGACTCCATTAAAATTCTCGCTCCCGTTTGCATGGAAGCAGAAGGCTGAGCTACTGCTCAAAGAGCTGAACCACCCTCAGGGTGACTCATAGCCCCTTAACAGAGCTGCCATGCTGATTTTACAAATATTAGAGCAGTGCCTCAGAGTCGGTGTTTTGTACGGTTTAACCTATCAACTTGGGAGCAGACCCATAGCTCTTTTATGAAGCTCCCCTTCCCTGTATTTTATTTCCATTCTTGGTGCCAGAATCGGAGCCAAAGCCGAGCTTAACAAAGCAACAGGCATGGCCCTTCTTCCCAGCCCTCATTTCCCCTGGTGAGAAGGGAGAAATTAATTTAAACCCTAGCAAAACAGCAAAAGCTCTTCGCCATTCTGTGCTGCAGAACACAGCGTGAACGGAACACTCACTTGAACCATGTGCATTTGCCAGCCCAGCCAAGAGCACAGGAACACGCAGGTTGGAATCCTTTTGTTCAGGCATCTGCAACAGACAAACATGATCTAGACCATTTCTTAGGCAGCGAGGGCAGCAGCAATGGGGAGATGCTTGGAGTGCAGGCAAGACGGAAGAGCTTTTACCTTATTAAATGCTCTCATTTCTTTTCTTTGAGCCCTTATTGCTGGAGCCAGTCAGGTACAGCAAAGCTCTTCATGTCCCAGCAGCTTCTGCTTCTGTCCCAGCCGTGGGGTAGCCTGGAGCAGTTCTCAGCCAGCCAGGCGGACTCGGAGCACACAGGCAACGCAGCTCTGCGCATCGCCTGCTCTGCCTGCATTGCTCTCGCCAAGCACAGAACAGCACACACGAGAGGAACCTGCACCCGTGCATGTGTTAGGCTTGCCAAAGCTTTTGCGACGCGTGTAAGGGAGTGGAGAAACTTGCCATCGAAGCAGAAAGGAACCAAACGCAGGAATAACGCCTGCCCCGCCGAGCGAGCGGAGCTGCTGACCTGCCCTTGGGGGCTGGGAATCACCCCCCTTTCTGCATCTGCTTCTGCTTGCTGGGCTGATTTACTGCCTTAATATCCAAAATAACACTACGGACTTTTTGTTTCTAGTTTGCTGTTCTGTGTTTTCTCAGATCTTCTCTCTTTGCCAAAGTACTATTGGTACCACACTCAGCCATGCAGAAGGTGTCTTACAACAGGCTCAGATCAAGTCCCCAGCTAGAAGGGCTCACGTGGAAAACCATAACCATAAAACGATTAACAGAAGGGCAAGGTTACATTATTAAGACCATTCAGTAAGGTCATGTCTATTCCTAATAAAAAGAAGTTAAATATTGCAATTAACCTGCTTCCCATGTCTGCCTGCCACACCACTAGCGCTGGCCCTGAAGGTTCAGGATCATCCTGTTCTCTGCAGCACAGGGGACACCCCCTTTCCGGATCCAGAGAAGCAAATATGATCTGCACTGGGATTTCCCAACCACCTCCACCTACTACTTTGGCTCTGCCCTAACTTCCTTAAGTCACATCAAACGCGATTGAGGTGATCAGAACGTTTTCAAACCATTTTTCTTCCTCTTCTCGCTTCATACTGAATTCAAGAGTTTTCATACGTAGGAAAAAGCAAGTTGAGACAATGCTCAAGTGGATTCTGTAGCAGGGACAAAAGACCTCATCAGGTTTCTATTAGCTATACTGAAGTGGCCTTAGGATTTTCACAATGGCAAAAATCTTCACACAGATGCCCAAGATCAGCTTAACGCAGCCACAAGAGGGAGTCTCAAATCTCCTGTTACTACCCAGATGGATCCTAGCTGCAAAACGCTTCCAGTACAAGAGCGCGGAGCAAGCTTTCACAAGGATTTTACAGTCATCCTGGGCTCCGAATTTCTTTTGTCTTTATAGGAGTATCTTCATTCTGAAGGTAAAGGTTCTTCAAAATGATGAGTCCTTGGTATAAAGATGCAGGTTTTTCTTCTCTTATGGGGGCAGGGAATTACCTTATTTATCCATTCTAGAACCAAATGAAGGCAGAGGAAGAGGAGTACGCAAATGGGTTTTGCCCTAACCAATCTCAGCTTACAACGGCTTGCAGGCCTAGTTCCACCTGAGCTGGCTCCTGGGAGTCTCTTTTTTAGCAGGGATGCTAATATAGGTAACATGACATGCAACGGAATTATGAAACTTGCAAGAGGGTTAAATAAAAGCAATTACTTCCCACCACTTGCTCAGATTTGGTGGCTGTAAGCAGAGTGGGAGTCGCTGTTAGACTCCTGGCCTTTTTGGCTAACGATACACCTCCTCCCGCCCTCTTGCCTCGGGAGTTAAACAGAACCATTTGAGACCAGGGTACATCAAACTGCCAGCTCTCTTGGAAGGGGACTTTCTCTTCAGATGGATGCTGTCGTGCTAGTGCCACAAATTCCACTGCACCAGAAATGCATGCTCCTACCTCACCGAGATCAGAAACCACACTAGGATTTTACTCTTCCATCCATAATCTGAAAGAACAGAGCAGGTTCTGCCTGATCTAACCCATGGTGTGGCAAGCTACCACGACACTGGCTTAACGTTTTGTTCATTTGACACATGCCATTAGAAGCCCTGGCAGAGCTAAGAGCCTACAACATCACAAATAACACTTCTCACATCGCCAGTAACATATCTGTGTTGAATCTGTATGCGTCTGCTCTCTATCTGCCAAAAAAATGTCAAGATACATTCCTCAAAAATACTTTTATGGTCTTTACTCAGTCTTGACATTTGCTTGTTCTAAAGTTTCCAGGAAAACATTACAGCTCCAAAGGGGGCATCTATGTTTGAGTAAAGCCACACAACAATTTTGAACAGAAATAGCTACATACAGGCACTGCTCAAAGCACACAGACCTCTTCCAAGGCTTTTTCGCAGAGATTCAGCCAAGAGATAAAGAAGCAATTATCTCAAAGAGGTTAATGAAAGAAGCGCTCACCATACAGCTGAATTCTACTTGACTTTATCACTCCATTGTCCTCCTCTGCTGTTCTCTTTTGTACATTCACCTGCCCCCTCCTGCTTGAAACTGAAGAGGGAATTCTAGGCGAGCAGATAGTTAATTCTGACTTTTAAACGTGGTCAGTGCATCGTTACTGGATCAACCACCTCTGACCCCGCAGAGTCAGTTGTCATGAAACAAATGGACAACCTTAAACCTTTGAGGCTGCAGCATAAATCACTTTTTTTTTTTTGCTTACAGTAGTAGCCAATTTAAGGGTGGGGTTCATAAAAGGCTGTTTAAAAAAAAATTGCTCCCCTATTTATGCATGTCATTCTTTTCAGAAGCAATGTAATGGGAAAAATACTCTTTAATTATGATTAGGGGCTGACTACTGGAATGCCCATGCCTGTTTACTCAAAAGCAGATGTTCAGCAGCGCGATGTTTCATAAATTATGCTGACAATAGTAAGTTATTAGCAAAACATCGTAAGTAATATCTACAAAGTCTTTCTGCAAGGTTGCCTAACTATTGGAGCGGGTCAGCAACAAAAGATCAGATGTGACACGTGTTAACATCCCAGAACAATTTATCCTCCACTTGGCCAAACCTCATTTCACTCACTCAGCTGAATGTAATTAGAACCCAAGCTTGTCCTAATTCCAATCTCTGCAGAAAAGAGGTTATCTGTCTTCAGTAATACGTGGCTGCTCTGAAACACCGGCAGTGATGTGGAAGAGGCTGCAAAGGTGAGCACCATCTCGCAGATTTAGACGAGGAGCTGCTAAGACAGTATGATATGTTCATTAAAATGCAAACACGTATGCCACAGCACCTGCTCAGAGTTTCAGTCAATAGCCCCGAGCAGGAAGTAGCAAGAACCTATGAGCCACACAGTGTAGGAGCTATTTTTAGATGAATGTTATACAATTTTCCCCTCTAGCTGCATGGATCAGAAACACATGCTGCAGCTACAGGCCCATTACAGTTTAATCCTACCCCAAACACGGAGAGGATAAATCTTCAGATCCTAACAAAGGCTAGGCTACTCAAGGGACAAAGCACTGTTCAAGTCTATGGTTGAGGCTACACAATCTGGCCCCAAGCAAGCTAAACTGCACACAGCTTTGTGAAAACAAGTTCATTTGTTTTTTTCTGACCTTTGTAATAAGGTTCTTGATATTGGGTGGAAGTGGAGGAAAGACTAGATCTACTTCCTATGAAACATACAACTTTTAGATATTGTAGAAAAGATTGAGGAAAGCTGATTTACTCCTCTATCAAAAATGTCACAGTGAAACAATGGGAAGGATCTGCCCCAAACCCCTCAAGTCAGTGCCTTGAGAGAGAAGCCAAGCCACCTTCTTACACTGCTTAATGGGACAGGAAAGCCCTTTATGAGATAATTTTTCCTTAAAAGGTGTTGAAAATTTAGTGTTCTTTTTCTGATGAAGTAGCTCGCGTTCCCCCTAGCCAAATAAAAAAAAAAATGGCAGCCACTCACCTTCCTGCAGGAGGAATGAGTGGCTGGTAAGTAGAAAAAGGATCTTTGTGTCAGAAACAGTCCTGACCTCATACCTAGCAAAAGCCAGATTCAGCCTAAATCCCTGCTCCAAGACAGATTTTATGTTAAACCTATACAGGAGGAGTTCCTTGGGAAAAAAAATGCACAATTATCAGCTGCAAGACTAAGGGAAGACATTAATGACTTTTTTGTTCTGAAAGTTTCCTTGATCCAAGTGACGGTGTACTCAGTAAGTAAATAAAGTCTCACGCCAGTTTTTGATTGTTTGAAGCAGCAAAGACTCAGGCTACATTTATACCTACCTCAGACAAGCTTGGTAGCCACTATTAAACAACCGACATTACTAGTGTTAAGACGGTCCTAAGGGCTATACAGCTGCAGACAGCACTGCACAATCGGGAAATAATTTTTTTTTAGTTGCTATCATGTGTGAGTATGTTTAAAGAAGTCTACTAAGCCATGTAACGGTTTGGGGTTCTTTAATCATTAAAGTTATACCCAATGTATACTGCACAACTTCCATTTGCAAGCAATACATTTTTGCACTTCAGTTACAGCACAGCCTGCCCACTTTACCAGGACCAGAAAAAGAGCCTACTGCCAAACGTCGAAGGCTTCAGCTCTCCCTCAATGGGTGGGTTTGGCTCTGGTCTAGGTCTAGAGTGATAGGGATTCTCAGGCTTAGGACGGTCTGTCTTCACTTTTGTAACCTGGAAAGAAGAAAGAAGAAATGATATGGCTTCTCACAGCATTATATAGAAAAGCTAGATTGAGTCAGAACTTAAAGGAAGAACTACCCAGTACCACCAAACAACAGCAAGGACACATTGCTGCTCTGATGAGAGCTCCTATCTCCAGAGTACTTCTAAAAAAAAGGCAGGGGAGGGGTATTTCACTCCTAACTACAGAGTAGTTCTACAGGTGTGTGAACTTCACTCCTAAAGGAAAGGCCTCTGCACTAGGAAAAAATAAAAAAGTAAGAGTAAGTGGCATTGGCTAAGAAAAGTTCAAGTCTACTGGGAAGGCAACCCAGGAGAACGCCGACAGAGTCCTGACTTCTGGCAAAGTCCACAAGCTTCCAGTGTTGAGCTCATGAATCACCTTCTGGCCAGGAGAAGAGTTTGAGACCTGGTCTGGACAAAACGCCCCTACGAAGGGAGAGAGGAATCCGGCTATCCGATCACAAAAGTATGAAGTTACCTTGGAGAGCATTCCCAGATCAGGTCTCACCCAACCCAACTTCTCCAGCACACAGTTATCAAATACTGCCTGCTGCTTTCGGCACCGACGGAGCTCCTGCAAGTTGGTATAGTCAATGCATGTCCAGTATTCAGTAAATGGCTCCGCGCAGTGCGTCTTAATCTTCCTGTAAGAGATGGCAGAAAGAAAAGAGTTAGCAAGTGTTGTAGCTTTAATGTTTTTCTCTTACTCATTCGAACTTTAACTTGTGATAAGCGTTTTTGTAGTTTTAAGTTCTCAGAGAAGTCGATATTTGAAGCATCGTCAAACAGAACTTGATACCAATACCAGCAAAGTTTGAATCACTGTAGCTACAAGTAGGGATAGCAATCACTTAACCAATACAGGGAAGGTATTCTCACTAGGTAGGTATACACAGCTCCTCCATATGGCACGCTTGTTTTGCTAAGTAACACACTGTCTATTATAAAATGCTGTAATGCTTCCAAATTAATTTGGTGTCTTAAGCTCAAGAAGACACGCTTAGAACAGAGATTTCTAATTACTCGTTGCTATAATGGAAATGACTGTGCTTTAAGCTAATTGAACCAGGCCCTTTGCTAGCAGCTTGAGAACGCGAGTCTGGCATATGCCTCAATTTACATTTTTGGTCACAAGAGGCAAACTGTGCGTGTACTCGAGCTTTGCACAGCAGTATGCCTGTGAAAAAGAGAGAACAGCCAGTGCAAAGCTTAGGCCGGCTTCCTGGCTTTCATAAGATAGATGCAAGGTGCAGAAGCAGCAAGCACACACACACACACCCCCTTCGCTAACCTAATTAAACCCCGAGCTGGCTTCTGTGGAGCAGAGGCCACGAGGCTTCCTATGAAAGGGTAAGTTCACGTACAAATAAATCAAATAAAACGGGCACTGCCTCTATCCCCATGAGTTAAAGTTTACGAAGCAAGAATAAAGACTTTGAGGGCGGTGATGGCGACGGCACTTCTAATTAAACACGGCGACTGGCGGCGCTCGAATAACAGAGCTCGGCAAAGCCGGGATACGCCGGGAGATGCCCCGGAACGCCTTCACCTTCAGGGCAGCGGGGGACGGCGGCCGGGCGGGCACCCGCCGCAGCGGGGCTCTCGGCCTGCGGGGAGCTGGGCGGCCGGCGGGGGCGGCTGGCTGGGGAGCCCGGCTCACCTGAAGAAGTCGAGGGCGCACTGGTTGACCTGGCGGCCCTCCCGCAGGCACTTCCGCGGGTCCTTCTCCTCCCAGCGGCACAGCATGAACTCCTTGTTGGGGCGGTCGCACTGCGCGCCGTAGTGGTGGGCCGCGGCCTTCAGCACGGCCGAGCTGACTCTCACCTGCAGCGGGGCAGAGCGGCAATGGGGGCAGCCCGCCTCGGCGCCGGCCGGCCGCGCTGCCCCGCGGGGGAAGGGCCCGGCGGCGGCGGCGGGCGCTCACTCACCTCCTGCACATCGAGCTCCTCCAGGGAGGGCACCTGCAGGGAGCCGGGCATGGCGGCCCCGCTCTCCTTGAGCTCCCCTCAGCGCCTGCCCGCCACTGCGCATGCGCGGCCGGCGGGGGGGCGGGAGCACGCATGCGCGGCGGCCGCGGGAGGCGGGGCTTCGGGTCCGCGCGGCGCCCCGGCCGCGGCGGCGTTGCCATGGCGACGCGGCGGAGCCGTCGGGCCGGGCCGCCATGGAGGCGGCGGGCGGCCGGTACAGCGGGGGCTTCGTGCGCGGCAGGTGGGCCCGGCCGGGGCGGGGGGCGCGGGGCCGCGGGGCTCCCCCCTCCTCCCCAACCTCCCTGTCTCCGGCAGGATGGAGGGGCAGGGCTCCTACACGCTGCCGACGGGCACCGAGTACCGGGGAGCGCTGCGGGACGGGATGTTTGACGGCGAGGGAGAGCTGCTGTTCCCCAACGGCGGCAGATACCGGGCGGTCTGGCACCGCGGGGTGCCCACGCAGGTACCGCGGGCGGGGGGGGGTGGCCCCCGCCCCGCCTCACCCCAAGGGGGCCCCGCCGCCGGGGGGGCAGAGGAGGTTTGGGGGGAAATAAGGGGATTTCCGAGCTAAGCCCATTCTTCGTCCCCGGGGTGGCACCCAAGGGTGCGAGGGCGGGGCTGCTGGCAGCCTGGCACCGCGTGGGTGCTGTTCCCGATGCCACCCAAACCCAAGCTACTCCGCTGAGCTGACCCCAGTTTTGGCAGCGGGAGCCACCTTTGTACCCCATGCACCCATCCATCCATCCATCCATCCATCACGTTTATTAACGCTGTGCTTGAAACATGTTTTGCAGGGGAAATACACTTTTGCAGATGGTCTCGAATACAAAGATAAAAAATGGCATTACTGTGATGGCTACGACAGAAGATTTTATACAGAAATCTGTTCTGGTCTTAAACCAGCAGGTACTGAATTGCATTTGCGATCCTAAGAGTCTGGAAGGAATTAAACTAACAGCTTTGCTTAAGAAAGATTAATTCGGCTACATGAGTAACATGGAGCAGAAATGCTCTGGCTAATTTCAGGACCCGACCGTAGGACGCTGCCAGAAGAACGCTGACATCACCTTCCACCGGCGCAGCGCCGGGTGCAGCGCTACATCCACAGCGTGGTCTCTTCTTGAGTGATGACCTGCAGGACAGGGCTTTGTTATCTACAGCTTCGGAGATCCCCCGTTAACCCTTTTATACATTTCACCTCCACTGCAGTAGCGGTGTGCTTTTAATATAGAAAAGTTGAGCAAAAGCAATTCATTTACACCCAGGACCTCAGATAAAGTTTAAACGCATCTGCCCCACGTAGCTTTTTAGTAGACACCAAAATAAACATCTGTGCCCAGTTGATATATTTGCAAAAGACTTTTATAGTAGTATTATTCGTCTGTAGTCAAGAGGTAGAAAGATTTATAAGGAACGAGTAAAATATGTAACGTAATACATAAAATACTCTTCTTTATACATAGAATATTTTAGCGATGACGTGTAGTTCTGTGAGGCCAGCAAGACTCTCCTGGCCCCATTTTGGAGTTTGGGGTCGTATTTGTAATGTTGGCTTAGTGGGCTGAATCGCAGGACCGTGAATGAGGAAATCAAAGCGATACCCTTTTATCACCCACTTTCTGCGTATGGGCTTTTCCATTTTCATTTTCTCCATCTGCAAAATTTGCAAAATGTTTTATAAAATGTATCGTAAGGTAACGGCGTTGTTTTTATAGCAAATGCCACGGAGATGTATTATTTGTTAGTTACCTTGCTCAAAGGCACAAATGCAAAAAAAAAAACCCAACAAAAAAAGGGAAAATAAAAGCAAACCCTTTGGTTTTTTTTTCATCAGGCATTTCTCAGCTTACAAATCTGGATCCTCCCAGGAAAATCCCAGAAGGATGTTACGACTGTGGTGATGGATTCTATAATCCTGAAACCAGAGTTATTGTTGACTACAAGCTCAGGTTTCTGAGAAATGCAGGTATGATTAACTACTTCTGCAGCGTCACCTGAGATGAGTTCACTTGTCATATCTCCTAGGATGCGTGATTAGGGCTAAAACATAAAAAAGTCCATGATTTGGTTCTGTTATCACTGAGCTAAAATATTTTTTACTTATTTATTTTTCCCAGCGATTTATGGATCCCCAGAGTTGTATAAATCATATTTTGCAAAATTACAATGAAGTATTCCCAAGCAGATAGGAATAAATATGTTTTATTACCGTTTGGTATGTTAATCTCAGGAAAATCTTCAATCTCTTCCAATATGATCTCAAGCAAGGGAGTGGTCGTAAGGTGCACATCATTGATCCTGAAAGCTAATAAACTCCGTGTTGTGAACCAGCAAAGTGCTTAAGCATGTGCTTATCTCTGCATGGCAGAGCAGCCCCTTTTACTGAAATGAGCCTTAGGGCTATGTTTAAATACTGTGCTGAACAGGAAACTTTCTTGTCGCTTTGGAGAGCTGTGCTTTGAGTAGAGTCTGGCAAATCCTGGGTCCTGTGGAGAAGTCCCCAGATTAATAAACCTTGGGGAAAATTAGTTCTCATCAAGCCAAAAGAGAAACTTTTCAAATTAAAAACACACAGAAGATCCCCGAACAGTTGACGCTGGGATAACTCGCAAAATGGAACCTGATCCGAAACAAATACTTTGTGTCCTGGTTCTTTAACCTTTGTCTTTATCACCTTTTTAGTGCAGAATTTTTTTAAAAGAAAATTATTTCTGAAAGCAACCACTCACCCCACTTTTTTTTTTCCAAATGCCCAAATTGCAAGACGTGTTTTTTCTAGATGACAGAACATTTCATTTCCACTGTGCCACAGTTTAACAGTTTTGTTGCTTGGAAACTCCATTTTTCAGCAAATTTACTATTTGTTGAAAAAAATTCTGCTCAGCTCTACTTTCAAGAGCTTTTATAAGTATGCACTGTGATATTGGAGGAGGGAAGCGAAGGGGGGGTTAAATGAATTGGAGATACCATCTGCTATAAAATATACCCTATGATACATGGCCTGTTTTATAAACGTTGAATAAAAACTGATCTAGATTATTACAAATGGCATTGATCCAAAATACTGGAATGCAGTGGGCCTACTGATGAGGAAGATAAGCAACATGCTTTCCAAAAACACAGGAACCTACACAGATTAGTACAGGAGGGAACGCCTTGGAATTCAATTTATTGTTTTTTAATCTGGTCTTTGAACTCATTGTCCTTTATGACATTTATCTCAAACCCTACAAATTATATCAATCAATATTCGCTGCGCGGAGCAGCGCAGCGTGCAGTCTGACGGAGCCGTTGGCGATGTGCTTTGTGTGGCCGCTCCATTGAGAGCCCGGTACACAAAGTTAAACTTGTTGATGTGAGTGTGAAGAAGGAATGTGTCGTGTAGGCCAGACCCTTCCTCTCAAGAACATGAACACAATTGAAAAACCCGGCACTTGTTCAACATCAGAGGAACTCTTACCGCCCCAGGAGAGATGATTCAGGGCACAAGGCCACTGCAGTAAAGAAAGAAAAAAAAAAAAAAATTAAAAAAAACCCAGCTGTAAGCAGAAGAAACTGAGGAAGAGGCTGGGATGACAGGGAACAGATCCAGAATTACTCCATTATAGGTTGGGCAGGAAGGAGCAGGAAAACCTCCAGGCTTCCAGCCAAGTCTTGAAAGCATCAAAAGCAGATGGTAGGAAGCATTCAGGAAGTTCTTACAACAGCTTGACAGGTTTACCAAAACGACACTATCTTCCTCGGGTCCGGCAGCAGGCTTTCGGAATGCTCCCGTTCTCACCTTTCACCCTGGTGCTGTTAGGAAGCCATTCCTGATTGTTCCTTGGCTGCTTGTGGAAGAGGGCAGGGAAGCCTACAGCCTTGGTGCTGCCTGGCCTCCAAACTGGCAGCGTCCAGGTACCGCTCCAGAAGAGAAGAAGATAGACGCCATTTGAAACTCCTGAGTTTGCTCCCACCGCTTCTTTGTGGAGATGAGTGGATGTGGAGTACCGTAGAGACTCCTCTTAAATTTGGCAAGCCTTGCATTTCACTAGCGTGGAGGTCTGATACTCATTTACTTAAAGAGCTCTTACTGTTAAAGCAGTGCATAGGCCCATCATGAAAACATAATCAGGCCCAGGGAATGAAATGACAGCAACAGTTTTGTTATACGTCTTTATCTAGCAAAGTTTTCCAAATTCTCATTACAGTCTTGCAGTTATTACTCCATCCCTAAACCTCTGTTTCCTCAGGGATGCTCAAATTTCTCTTGATTCTCCATGTGTTCTTCAATCTTTTCTTTTTTCCAGTATTGCAAAGTACGCAAAATTGGACACATAAATAAGAATGGGAATGCTCATTTGTAAGAAGATACGTTGTTTATATTGAATAGATACTAGGACTAGACTCCTGTTTCACTAGGAGTATTGCTTTTTTTTTTTTTTTCTTTCCAGAAAAAGGACTCCTGGCACCTTTGTAGCAGTGTTTGGTCAATAGAAAGATGGGAAGATTTCCCAATTTTTCAGTGAAAAGCAGAAAATATATGATGTTGTGTTTAATGCAAAGCAGGGAGGTACAAGAAGAGCAATGACATTCAGGTTTTAGGACCCCTGAATATCGGAGAAGGCCATCGCTTTCAAAGAGTAAATACCATCAAAAATAGAAATTTTGTTCTACTGAGATGGAAGAGATTAGAGGAGATTGCCTGGGTCACCTCTCTCTTGATGAAAAGCAAAGATACTTCTGATGAAAATTGCTCCGTTTCTCCCGTGGTTCTCCCAAGGATGGGCTAAATAATATAAAACATGCTTTTGCTCTTTGTAATATGAGAATATTTATGCTACTACTTTCATATTCCACCTTCGGGTTTAATTAGCACAGGGTAGCCTCCATACTGCAGTCAGTATGACCTGAAAAATATACATCTCTTCATATAGCATCAAGAGCAGGAAGACACAAAGCCTGCCTTTACACTGAAAGCTCAGTCAGGTAACTGAATTAACATGCATGCTATTAAAAGCAGGATTAGGCCCAGAGAGCCAGGACAAGTGTCTTATTAAGAGGAGAGGTTTTGGTGTTGCTGCAATCCCAAACCAGCTGGCAATCAGCTTAGGATTTCTACAAACCTGAGTGTCTTGTAAAAAGCAGCAGGAAAAATCCTGCTGCTTCAGGAATCATTATGAGCTGAAAAGGTCAAGATTCAAGAACATTATTTTATTATAGTTTAGAAAAGTCTGGGGTTGGAACGTCTGAAGTTCCTTGGTTGTGAGACTGACCCAGCTCTGCAGGCAAGGCTGAGAAGCGATTTTAATTCTGAGCCTTCGTAATCACAGACTTGGAGTTTCCTCATATTGTTACCTTGGGATGAAGGTTCTCATGCCTGGTCTGAAAGACTTTAGAAGCAAAATTTTTTTTGGAAAGTTGGCAGCAATGTATTCATCCATTTCACGTTTATCCAAGTATGCAAACCCATGCGATAAATCTCCTACATTTAGACTTTTTTTTTTTGTCTTACAACTCAGCTCTGACTTGCACCAAGTGCTTTTTGGGAAACGTGGACTTTGACTTGTCTGAAAAATGTAGTTGAGAAACAGAGCCATAACCACTCAATAATTACACAGGGTAATATTTCTGTACCTACCCTCATGTACCCCAAACACATGCAGATGTTTGCGTGCTCTTTCTCATAAACTACTGGAGAACTGGGTGTGGGATGAGGACCTGGCAATTTTTCAGGCCTGGAGTATTTCTGGAAAAAAGACAGCAAGTTTAACTTAAAGTCGACTGTGGTGCAGGAAAAAAGATTGACTGCACTTAGGGATCATGCACGGAGCTTTATTCCCTGTTCTTCTTTGAAATTGCCCATTCTGATGATGGAGGGAGTGGATGAACAGTCTGATTCCAGGCTAGTCCCTAGTCATTGCCTAAGAATGTAAGAGTTGTTTTGGCAGATGCCCTTAGCAATGGAGAGGAAAGCCCCAGCAATACACATACAGAGGGAATATAGTATTTTTGTTCAAATGAATTTAGCTTCCCATAGATTTAAATATCTACTTATAACGCAGGACCATTTAATCTTTTGTACATTTGTTTCTTTTTTATTTGACTTAAGATACTGAATTTAGATGAGGTTTAGTTCCTACATATTGAAACTCTTAAAAGCTCTTCAAATAATTGTTCTTTGGATACTTGTTAAGCTAAAGAAATCAGTTTTGATCGGCAGTAAAAGTTCATGCTATTTTAAGTGCAATGCTATAGCTATTTTCTGTTGTATATTTAATCATTTTGAATTATATGTCATGTAAAAGATTTTAGCTCTGGGGCATTTGCCAGATGGCTGATTCTGCATTTCACACAACAAAAGAAATAATGTTTGTGTAAAGCTCTTAAAAATAGTTGGTAATCAGTACATTCTACAACGAATAGGATCCAGACCTGTTTGGAAAAAAACCCCAGCTTTTGCAGAAATTAATTTAGAGGATTTGGTCTCTACCTCTGGGCTCTGAACAAAACAAATTGTGTCTATTGTTTGCTGATTTTTTAACATTTAACAAGTTAACTGAATTGTAAATTTTACTCATTTTTATGCTAAATGCCATTTATTGCAATCCATTGATCTTTTTCTCTTTACTTTGGCTGACAAACTTATTTCTGAAAACAGGGTTTTGTAAAACAGAGAGCCAATACTATCTGGGTTTACACAAGTAGAACATGCGCATGTGAGTAGCCCTTTGCTTTTCTTGCAACAGCTGGAGCGCTTGTCCTTTTCCCTGCTAACTCCTCTCTCTGGCCTCTTTGATTCATATTCCTCCGCAATACCATTGCAAAAAATGTTTTCTCTCTCTGCCATGTCACTCAGCTTGGTTTCTTTGCCTGTAAGGCTCTGCACAAGTCCATCCAAACTCACCTGTTGGTCTTGTCTACTCTATCTCCCATATACGGTTTTCTCTTGTGTCTAGTCCCAGGACAGAGTTTTTCTGCCCACATCCATACAATTCCACTTCCCAGGCTCACTGCTTCTATGATAGTCAGAAGATTTGAAAAATATTCCATTAAGAGGAAGGCTAGAAATTGTATTATTACTCTTTCATCTGGATCTCCAAGTGCCTCCTATCTATCTCTTCCTAGTTTTTAGTTGGGCAGATAGCTTTTGTCCTGCTGTGAGAGCTTTGGACCTAAGTAATCTCCAATGCTTAATAAATAAATGAGTTGAGGAGCCAGATCTTAGACGGAGGAGAGGCAGAACATTAGCAAGTATCAAACTGCTGAGTGGGCAAGGCAAATGAAGGAGCACTGAAGTGAAGGTGGCAGAAGGAAATTGAGTCTACTTCACTTAAAGAGCAGATCCCAGACTCCTCTGAGAAGCAGCTTCATGTCTATTCTTACTCTACGCTATACACTTTTGAAAATGTTGGACCAATTCTACCCATCATATGCTCTTTTTGTATCTTTTTATACAGAAATGCGTTAAGATCAGGCACATTTTGAATGCCATTGCAAAATGCGTACTTAGTATGTCTTTCTCAGTGTCAAAGTCTGCTCAGGTGACAGAGACAGGCAGAGACCTCTTATCTGTGTAACTAAGAAAATACTTTTAGATTAAATGTTTTAATAGAAAATATCCTCCATTCAGTAAAATAGATTATGAACCAATACGATTTATATTCAATACTATAACCAACAACCATTATACTGATATATGCATCGTGGTGTAGGTTACTACAGCAATTCCAGGAGCTATAGCTTTTGCAGATACATTGTTCCTTGTGTTTCCTGGTCTTAAAATACTTATCATTTTGAAAACTGTGAAAGTTTCAGTTCCAAAGAGTGGCATGCCAAGAATAACAAGTTTGTGTGCGAGCCATCCCGTTGTGAATCCCTTAGATAGGTTATACACCAGTCTTATATGACTTATATTCAACTATACAGTTCATGTGAAAACAAGTTTTACAAGAGATGGAAAGTTCATTTGGGGGCCATTTTGGAATTACAGCAATTAAAAGTAAATGGAAGGGTGAGAATTTGTGGGTGGAAGCAAAGGTTAATTGAAAGCCTATTTTCCATTTTCTTGCCAGCCTTGATGTTGGTGAGGTCAGGTGCAGTAAGGAAAGTGGTGCTAGGGACCCGGAGGGGACAGTGGAAATGAAAAGGGCGTGCCAGGCAGAATCCATGGCTGCGATGCTATCGCATGTGATTGTGTAGTGGAAGAACACGATAAACCGCACCGCGGGTGATGGGAGGAGTCAGGCATGCGAAAGAATTAAACGATATTGTTGTTTACAGTGGTCTGCGTGTGCTTGGCCCTCTGCAAACAGAGGAAACTCAGCTCCTGTTCAAGGGCTGTCTATTGTAAACACACCCTGGTACAAACCGTAGTCATGGAAAGCCGCTCTTACCACATGGCTGTGTCCTCAGGGTACTCTGATGGTCCTGGTGGACCAGGGCACACCTCCATCCCTCCTTGCTCACATGGCCTTTAACAGAAGCAAGGGTGACCGAAGGGCGATGCCCACGCACGGCTGGTCCCCGCTTGCCTTTGGGCAGAGGAGGGAGCCAAGGATCTGAATTTTGGAGTGCAACAGCAGGGAGTGCAACAGGCCTCCAGTGTAGAAAAAGCCTTTGAGATACCAGGAACACACACAGCTACGAAGTGCAGTACAAAGACCTAACACAGAGTCAGACAAGGTTTTGAAGGTGAACAGTGTAGTTTTTTCCCTGTGTAAGCCACTAAGTATTCTAATTTCAATGCAGTACCTCTTCCTGCACACCTCTAGATGTTTTCCAGGGAAAGCGTTAGTCAAGGGCGCAAATCCAGAAGCCTACACGACGATACTGCTATTTGCTGACAGCCTCCGCTCCGCATCACGGCAGACACCCTAAGCATGCAGAGGCCTAAGTCTCTCGCAGCTGAGGTTTCCCTAAGAAACCCAGAAATGCGATAGCTAGAAGCAATTAATTCTAAACTTTGCAATATGCATTTAATATAGGAAGATTAAATGCACCTAAATTACAGTGTATTTTCAAGTCATCCCTTGGAAGCACCCTGAAGCAAGCCCACCCTGTATTTTCAGCTGTTTCTAATCCCAGCTGAGAGATAAATCTGGAGGGTGTAGTTGGGGAAGTCTCTTCTGCCACTACTTTTAGACTGAACGTTGAAAATTAGGCGAGTGGTTTCATTTTGCTGAGCAGAAATCCACTGATTTCAGTGGGCTGCAGTTTGAGCTCACCATGGAATACACCTGGCAGCATTTTTGACGGACACCCATTTGGACTTTGCTGGCATTTGGAGCTTCCCCTAAAGCCACCCAAAACAAGGAAAAAACTTGCATAGCAATATTTGTTGAGAAAAACTAATTTTGAAATGGGCTACTTACAGGAACACAGATTTAGTTGGGTCTTACTTGCCTAAAAAGACGCCGTCCAAACTGACCTGTTGACTGTGTAGACAGTGTCCACCAGCAGATCAGTAGGACTTGCACCCCTGGTTAATCATCTGCTGTGAGCAGATGCTCTTTCTGGGGATCAGTCGTGCGGGTGGCTACCAGGGTTGGCTCCATCTGCCTCTGCCTGCTTGATGAAAACAGCCTGAATTAATTATAAAAATAAAAAAAAAGAAGCTACCCCAGTTTGGGCTGGCTGAGGATCTGACCCACAATATTCAAAATATATTTTGTGGGCGCTAGAAAACTGATCTTGTTTTTGATTGAGACTCAAGAAAATAATTCAAAACAATCAGCCAATACTTAGATATATTCTAACAGCTCATCCATTAAGATCTCTCGCTATCTCTCTCCGTTTCAAGATGTCAGTGCTGTGTCATGATAATAATCATTATATTTCACTAACTTTGGAAGAAATAACTTGTTAACATGAACAGGAATACGCGAGATTGCAATAAAATATTCAGACAAAGCTTTTTTTCTTTACCTTCAAATATCAACACGGTTAGTCCTGGTTCAGCAAAGTCTGTTCCGTGAATGTTTATTCTACTGAGAAAAATCTAAAGAAATGGATAAACTTTTAAAGATAAATATGCTGACACAAAATTCAGCACACATGAAGAACCCCATACTACCTAATTGTGCACAGGGTGATAATTTACCACTGATTAAAGAGTTTGTATTTTTTTCAAATCTTTTTTACAGGGAAAATTACTTCTGAAGGTGAAGATGTGCTTAGACAATCATATTAACATATTCAAACAATCGCAATTTGCAAAATAGTAATTACAACTCACTATCTGGTAGCATTAATCAAACTTCAAGGTTTAATTCCATTTTAAATATTGATGAAATGTGATTCTCCAATCTAACCCTGGTGTTGCAGGGTTATGGAAGCAGCCAGTGACAGAAAAAGAGGAACGTGTAGTTAACAAGCAGCTGCCACAAAGAAGGATCGGCATCTGTGATTTAAATTGTTAGCTGCACAGTCAGGTAGAGTGTAAAAAGGGTAGTCAAGAGGCTGTTAAGTCCATTGCTGCCAATTACTAACAATCAGGGAGGAGCTTTAAGACTTGTTCAGTACAATAAACCCAGTTTGTCTTGTTTCAGGGGTTACTACTGAAGAGGTTGCAGCTGCACTGATTCAAATAGCCCTAAAACTACAGTAATTATCAACCAGTCTTCTTTAGTGTAGCAAAAGTATGTTTTACCATAGCTTAACTCTTTACATTCTAATATTTCCCTGCCTCTTCTCACATAGCTAGCCCTGGAGCCATTCTCATCTCTGGGTTTGTGGCTCTCTCTATGCCGGATCAATTCTTTCATCTCCCCTTACCTAGACCAAGGACCAGTAGCTCGGTGTGCTGGGTTGGGTGGCAGCTCCAGGGATTCGCTTTAGGCTATTTTTGGAATATTGAGCCATCAGATCTATTTTTCCTTTTCATGCACAAAGTTGAAATTCATACAGCTCATTCAGTTTTTACATCTGCTTCAACTATATGCAAGTTGAGCCGTGCTTCTAGACATGTATTTAATTTGAGTGGGGTCAGATCACTGCATGAACCGAGATGTTTTGGGACGGGTCCGGGGAGCCTAAAATCCTTAGGGCAACCTGCCTTGTGTGCTCTCGTAGGAGGCCATGAAAACCCAGAGTGCAGAAGGAAACAATCTAGGCAAACCAAGGATATTTGGCAACCTCTTCTTGAAGCCAAGTTAGCCTCTGCCTTTCCGAGTGCTTATACCCCTGTCGCTCAGCTCGCTAGGAAGGCAGGCTGATTATTTCTAGTGTACACTCAGATGAGCCACGTACATCTGTACCCAAATACGAGCTAGATGGTGGTGATGTATAGCACGTGTGAGTTTTGTTTATTCCTTCCCCATGGCAGAAATAGACAAAGTTTCATTTTATTACTAGCTCAGATAAACTATTTTTTTTTTTTTTTTTCTTTAGTTAAGGTGATTCCAGCTAAAATCACGGAGCTATCCAGGCTGGACAATATCTGCTATAGCCGAGGCTCACGTGATCACGTCGTTACCGTGCTGGAACACCTAGTGCATAGAACAAAAGCCAGCACATTGATTATGGCTTTGATGTTGTTTTTAAGAAAGCTTAAGGACCACATTTGCATTCCCGCTGCAGCCCTCAGTGGAATCTCTGCCTCTCTAACGATTGCGTGGTCTTTAAGCAAGATTCAGTGCTCATCTCTTTAATTTCCCTTTTAGCGTATTTTTCAGCGTTCGTTCTCTCCTAGCTTATCCCCGAACAAGAAATGTGCCATTAACAGGGGATTTTGTTAGGGACCCATTGATTCATAGGCATAGGGAATAAAAAAGAGATCATGTCAGTGAAACACGGGAAGAGCTGAACTTAGCTATTCTCTCCCAATCCAACCCTTTTTCAGCCATTAAAGCAAGCCTACAGGCTGAGCCGTCGGAACAATGGCAGTACAAGGGGGTTCTCCAACCCATTCCCGGTCACCGGGGCTTTGCTCAGAGGTGGGCGCTCGCCACCAGAACTGAGCTTTTGCAAGCCAGCACCCTGGAGTGGGAATTGAGGAGAGGGTCAGCGGGCACGAGCCAGCGCTTTGTCTGGAAACCAGTGCATGCAAAGAGCAAACTGGAGAGCAGGCTCTCAGGGAAAAGCTCCTGTGATTCTCGGGCCTTCCCGGCTGCTGGTTGCCCAGGGTGGCAGAGGAGTGCTGCCCTTCAGAGGAGGGACAAACGCCTTGGCACGTGCTTGACTTCAAGCCTGCTTTTGCCGGGATGCCGAGAGAGCTGCGCGCGAGCAGCACCTCAGGAGGAGCAAAGGCCTGCGCTCACTCCCTCGACCGGGAACGAGAAAAAGGGGAGGATAACATGAAAAAAAAAAAAAAAGGAAGAAAAAAAGGAAAGACAAAGCAGATGATTCAAACCCCACAGCAATCAATAAGATTAACCCCCAAGCTTGAAGACTTGTGCATCCGACCTAATTTGTCGCATACCCTTCCATGAACTTGCACTTCTTAGATTGGCACAACTTCATTCCCAGCACCTCCCTCCCTTTTGCATTTCAAATGCTACCATGTCACTTTAACTTAAAAGTCCAAGGCTACAGTCAAAAGATCTCCGTGCAAATTTGACTCCACCCTGGGTCCTCCTCGACCTGTTTTGTCCTGCCTAAGTGGGGCGCTCAGCGGCGGTGCCAATACATGGGGCCATGTGCCCTGCCAAGCAATGGGCTCGGTACCGGCACCGCAGCCCCCTCGGCTCCATCCTCCTCGCAATCATCTGTTCTTTCAGGTAATACGGGCTGCTACAAACCCCGTAAAATTCAGGTGGAGGCAGGTTAGACGCACACATCACAAGCAGCTAACGTGAATTTGTTAAGACAGTGCTAAACACAAGAAGCAGCTCCAATACATCATTTCATTTATATAAAAATAATTACAGGTATTGTTTTAAGTAATGCTTTGATTTTTTTTCAAGGCTTTTCAAAGTTCGTTTTACCTTATCTACTACACAGATCTCTTTTCCCCTACACAAACACAACAGAAAAGGCTGCCGAACACTTTTTGGCGACAAGACTATCGAAATCCCTGGAATTAAGAAGCCACAACTTAACATTTGCCAACGTTATTTTTTGTAATCATAGACAAAATTTCTATTCAAACTTTGCTGGACAGTTGTTTTTCCCTACATTGTCTTTGATTTTTTTTTTTTCTTTCCACACCGTCATTATGCTCTGAGAAGAAATGTAACAGCCATGAATACTAACAAGGGGCACAGAAGATGGTCTAAAATTCATCTATCAGCCGCTATATCAGCTTATCAATACTTGTCATAATGCACATCTCACAAACAGCATTGAAAGAAAAGCTGGGAGACAAGAACCTAGGTTCTGACTACAGATTTTTCTTTCCCTTCACTTTTCATAAACCGACAAGCAGCACAGACACAGTATTTTAAAAATTTGTATCTTCATTGCCGATCGTTTCAACCTACCGCCTGCACATGGCCTGCCAAAAGGTCAAACCCCGGAGTACGTACGTGTAAAGCTCCTAGTTCCGCCCAAGCGAACGTTACCAAGCAGACGAATAATCAGAGTCATTGCCATAGAGCCAGTACCTCCTGCCTTCACAAATTCCGACACAACAGCACACAATCTTTTAAAGAAACAAAAAAAATGTGTTCTAGGAGATGCCCACGGCTAAGAATGGATTTATTTCTCAAAAGAAAAATTGCCTGTTTGAGCCGGACCCTAGTGATGCAAAGGGCAGATCTGACATGGTGATATTTGGCGTTCTCTTTATCTCCCTTTTAGATGATGATGAGCACGAATGGATCATTCGGACCTGCCGGAAAGCTTGGGATGAAACAAATGAACATAAACCGAAAGCGTGAAAACAGTTTTTGCTAGACGATAATATTCCAAAGCAGGTAACCTGGCTTAATAAATCTGATTTGTCCTCGTGGATTTGTCTCACCCCTTCCCTCTACAGCAATATAATCTTTTTGTCATCTTTGTCGGCACAAACAAAAATAGAAATAATCATTTAATCAGTCACGCTGAGAGAAAGGCATGGAAAAAAGCAGACTGTACTCACAATACCATTCCTGCGAGGTGTGCAGTGTAGTGCATATACACGTTATTAAGCCTGAAAACAATTTGTTAAAAAGAGTGCCTCAGATTCAGTGTTGAAGTCATTCAAATCCATCTTAATCAACATTATTTTCCCAGATTTTAGTTAGCTGTCCTGGTGAATTCCTTTCCTCTCTTTTTGCTCAGTACTTTGATATTGATTGATCATTGTAATAATGTACACCAGAGGTATTCTTTAATGACTGGTTTGCTAACTAGGAAATTATATCCATTTACTACGAACGTTTGTTGAACTCTCCTGAAGCCAGAGTTTAACAAAATAATAAAAGAGGAAAACTGGGTGGGTTGCTGCTTGATTAGTAAGCCAGAAAGTATTTAAAAATAAAATAAAATGGAATTACATCATTTTCTGGATGTAAGTGCCAGCACTTCTACTTGCATTAACTTTATTTATTACACAAATAAGACATTTACAAAGCACAACATTAAAAGTATGTAACAAAACAGACATTGGTTTTACAAAAAAGTGCTTACAATTTAGTTTTACTTTTTTAAAATAAATATTAGTCTTGACTGTCCACTCATTCAGAGAAATTTTCTTTTTTTTTTTTTTTAACCATTGTAGCCAAGACATGCAGAATTGCAACATGCTACAACAAAATGATTGGCAGATGAAATAAAACTGATGTGTCTATCATTGGCATCCTACAGATACATCACAGATAGTAGTGCAGGATTGGTTCCCACTCCCCCGTCCCAACTAGTAAGTTGTGTAAGCACCTTTAGCTCGGGCGTTGGGGTTAACCAGCATGAGCCGAAAAAAAAAAATAAAAATTGGTAATAAAACTGTAAACCGTTCCACTTTCAGACCCTAGCCATATTTAGTTACCTTATTCAACTTGAATGAACCGCCTTTCACTGGCTATCTTCACTGGATTTTGTCTGCGAAAGGGTTTGTAAATAGCAACTGGAAAAGTTTAGTGCGTGGAGTCTGCGTCGCTGCACCAGAACCCATTTGGCAATTACTGAATAAACTAAGGAAATGAGAATGATTTTCATTTTATTTTTTTTTTTTTTTTAAATCTACAGACAGGAGATGAATGCAAATGACCTGAGATAAGGTTTGGTTCAGTGGCAACAGTCAGTGTGAAATATGTTGTGAAACAATGTATTGAATAAATTAGAGGATTTCTTACATTCTTGGTACAGTTGAGTATTTTCCATACACATAATTAGCTCTAAAACTGCACAAGCTGAATTGCTTCCAGTTTTTGCAAACAATTTGGGCTTAATATAAACAGAGCCTGATTTCTGAATTAGCAAAGCTGCTCCTGGCTACTTATGGGGGAAAGTGCCCCGGCGCACGGCCCGAGCGGGGCAGCTCCCCCGGCGCAGCGGCGAGGCCACTTCCACGGGGGAGAAGCCCCCGCGCCCCCCCGGCCCTGCCAGTGCTATCAGTTACAAAAACTCTGATATACAGTACATTTCACAAGTGGATGTGGGTTTGGGGTTGGTTTTTTTTTTTTTTTTTTTTTTCTCAGTAACTAAGCTGATATTTAGCAGATACATATTTAATAGTTCCCCTTCCATTGCACCGCCGAGACAGAAGAGAAATGCATCAAAACCATTTTCTCCCTCAACAAAACAGTTGTGGAAATCTCCAGTACTGGGGGACGTTAGGTCAAGTTACAGCCTGAAGTCTCTCCTTCAGTCTTAAATGGAAGAGCTACCCGCTCGTTTATGGCACTAATTCCACAACTAAACGATCATTAGGATGCACCAGCACAAATGGAGAAGGCAGTCGGGCCCCGGTGACCCTGCCGACCACCACCAGCACCCCAAGGCTACTGCACGCGGGCACGATCTGCTTCAACCGCCCGGTTACAAACGCTCCGCCAACGGCCGACAAAGGGAACGCCCCGGCCCGCGCCCCTTGCTACGGACAAGGAGAAAAGTGACCCCAACGGGGGCAGCTTGGGACCGTCCCCTCCCCGCGGGGATGCTTCTGCAGCGCTGGTCCCAGTCCGGTCAGGCGTGCGGGAGCGCCTTGTCACTGGAAATGGTTACCCGCACGTCAGGAGGTGACAATAATTCTTTGCGGACTTAATTTCCTCTCTCCTTTCAAATGTTCTTTTAAACTGGGGGTAGAGCTGCTGGCTGCAATTAGACAGAATACTGGCCTAACTGTCCAAGGTGTCACCATCGCACTCTCTCGCTCTCTGTATTTTTAATATATACACACACACACACACACACAGATGTGTGTATGTATATATATATATCTCTGTTCCAACAACTATCAATGCACGCTTGTATTCAGTTACTTCTCAGACCGAGAGATCTCGGTGGCCACCTCAGCAGACACCCGCGCCTCCTGACGCCATTGCCCGTGCGGTCCGGGCGGCGCGCGTGCCTCGCGGTCAGCGCCACGCAGAGCTCAGGGGCACGGTCAGGAGAAGGCTCGCCGGGTGTGCGATACGGGCTGGCCAAACCAGGGGGCTCACTGTGTGCAATACGGGCTGGCCAAACCAAGGGGCTCACTGTATGCAATATGGGCTGGCCAAACCAGGGGGCTCGCTGTGTGCAATATGGGCTGGCCAAACCAGGGGGCTCGCTGCCCACCCAGCTGACGTTGGAGATTGATCCTGGATCTCCCAGAGGGATAAACACGTGTATCTACAGTTCGAATTAAAACCAAGTTCTGTAACGGGTGGATTCCCATCTTCTGTTCCTCGGGCACGGTTTGGTCATGCTAACGCACTAGCTGTGGCTCATGGAAGGCTTTCACATTCTTGGAAATGCGGCCTCGCAGACACTTAGCAGCAAGACAGACCCGTGCGCTTGCAGGGGGAGAGGTTTCCTTACAGACCTGCTCTTGGCTCGGTGCAAACTGAGAAGGGCTGGCAAAGCTTACTTGTTTACTTTTTGTTATTACCGTCAATGGAGGATCATTTCGGAGCTTTTTTCCTGATTTGGGGCCAGGCTGCAGAGCGCTTTGCTGTTGCAATGAGCCCTGCGGTGCCGGCCCCGCTGGCAGCGGTCCCCCTGGGCCGTGCCTTCGTCCCAGGACGTGGCAGGAGCAGCAGCCGTACTCCGGTAAGGGAGAACAGCAGCGGGGCAGGGGGACTGGGAGCGACGCTGCCAGGCAAAGGAACACGCCACCACCTTGCTGTCTGCCCAGCTAGCGATGGCTCCTGCTGGCCTTACTACAGCTTTCGCCTGTTTAACTGGTTTCCAGTTTCTACCCCACCGTTTCCACTAACTGAACTCGGGTCCGCACCAGGGCAGAACACTTCTACACCTTTACAGCCAGCTTCCGCTGAGGGCTTCCCAAATCCCAGAGTATGGAGCGTCTGAGAGTTCTGTGTAGGTACATTCTGAAATCACCCATTTGTGATCCAATATGACTCCAAGGAACTAAAGTAGCTTGTTAATAAGGAACGAGAGTAAAAAAAAAAAAAAAAAAAAAAAAAAAAAAATTAAAAAAAGAAGATTTGGCAGATGGCTGTGAGAGGAGAGAGATACTCAGTGCTCTAAGAACAAGTCAGCAATCAAAAATTTCAGAGTGCTAAACCTGGCTCTGCCACCAACCCTCACGGTTCCTCTCAGTTTAGGACATCTCGGTTTCCCCTCCTATAAAACGGCGGGAAAAACACTAAGATTTACTTACCTTAGAGCGATCAAGGGACATGTGATTCTAAAGCACTTTGAGGAGGAAGAAAAACTGCCTATTTCCAGTTGGCATCGTGTTTTCCACTTAGTGGAGTCTCAGCTACCCACGAGTTTGGCTCAGGAAGGTCTGTGTACATATCGAGTTGCTGAGCCAAAAAAAGCCCATTTCAGATTTCACACATGCAAGTGGAAATAAGGAGGGATGTCCGGGAACCGGCAGTGCTTCACTGGTGCAAAAAGAGAATCAGGCCAAACCACGTAAATTCCTCCTTCCTTTATGTTCAGAGGTGATCATCGACCCCCCTGAGACTCAGCATGTTCTGGTTTGTTCGTATTCCCATGGGTTTGGGAGCAAGAGCTGCAAGCACAGTAGAGTCACTAATTTTGACTGTGTCTGGCATTGCCTTGGAGAGACTCACGGTCATTCTACAAGTCCACAAGAAACAAGTGAAAAATGTAACTCTGCACTCAACACACACATACACAGGGTGTCGCTGGAGAAATAATACTGGATGTTAGGTGCTGGTCAATGGAAATAACTGAGAATGCTGGATCTGAGTTTCTCCTGCATGACTGACAACAGTTGCCTTGGGCTGGACGCTGCCGTTCAGCGGCTGAGGGGCAGTGGTGCTGGTAGCGCCATGGGCAGGTGAGGAAGAGTTCGCGCAGTCAATACTGAAAGAGGATGACCTAGTGGGAAAAACGGGAATCGAGCGTTAGCTGCTTTCAGAGACAGACAGCCCCGGCCGTGGCAAGGTCTATTCAGGGACCGACACAACAGACACAGCCCAGGTAGCTGCTTCCCCATGGAAAAAAAAAAAAAAAAACATCTCTGGAACCACTGTCTGCCCGGGAGCCCCCAGCCCTGCCCATGGAACGGGAGGGCACGGGTGGAGGTAACGGGACTGTGGCAGCTCCCAGCCTGACAGGGGTGCGCCTGCGGGCACAGCGTTGGCCGTGAACCCCCGTCCTACCGGGCAGCACCCTGAAACCAGCGCTCATCTGCCCCGCGCTACGGCCGCTCCCAAGAAAGGCGAAGGTCATTGCCAACGGCCTCACTTGCTGACCACCGCAGGCTTCCCTCGAACCACGCCGCCTCGCCGCTCTGCCGGGGCAGCGTCTGTCCTCGCCGTCAGCCGGGGGGAGCAGCCGCTGAGCCAGCTCCGTTCTCCCACAGGGAACCCCGAGAGGAGGGGGGGTGCCCCACGTGCAGGGGGAAACGGAGACTTAGCGCCTGCGTGTGCTTTCCCAGGATGTCAGCTTCCACTGCTTTTAAAAAATTTTGGATGTGGAAAAAGAGGTTTCAGGATTTCAACGTGCAAGCAATTGGTTGGAAAAGGAGCTGGTTGGGGGGCAGCTCCATGCCCCGAGGACCCAGTTCTGCAACAGCGGCGAGCAAGTGATTGCATTTAAATCACAGAAACTACTTGTCGCGGTGAAGTTTCTCAGCACCGGGACTGTAGAATATTTTCTGAAAATTCGCCAGCTTGCTGTGCAGATATCGTGATCAAACGGCGGCATTCCGACCAAAAAAGGGCTTGGCCATACCCCTGCTTGTGCTTATCGAACCAGAGCTCTATAATCTGTGGTCGCTGCACCGAACAGAGAGCTTTGAAAGGTGATGCTGAGAACTTCTAACAGTAAAGACGAAAGCTAAAGCCAGTAAGAGCTGCCAAAGGCTCGGTGTTTCCTCAAAACGAAGCCACTTAAATTGGGAATCTAAATAAAATCTTACGAGCCTAAGCATATTTCGGAAGCCTTGCCCCCAAATAAGCCGTGCGTTACAACAGACAGCTACCTCAAGTGCTGAACAGAAAAATATCAATATGCAATATCGCTGCCTGGCCAGACATTGTGAAATAACATTCCTACGTCAGATACTGTCACAGCCAGTTGTTATTTTTTTAAGCAATACTGGAATCCCCAAGAAATTAATCTTTCTTAGTAACTCATGGAAAACTGGGAAGTCAGCAGATGCTAAAGGTCCCCCCGCTCCACCGTTCACAGCCAGCCGTGGTTTGCACCGACCATGCGGGCGGGCGGCTGAGGGATGGAGCAGGACAGAGCTCATCGCACACGGGGTGGGGAGAAAGCGGGGGGGGGGGGGGGGGCGGGCAGGAGGGTGTCAAAAACCTTCAGTGAACACAGGCTCAGCATCCCAGCACGTCACAACCACCAGGGGTATTCAGTGAAGCACACGGTGATGCCATTTTGACCAACAGTTGGCACATCCACCCAGGGCCACCAAAATTAAGAGCGGACACATGAGCGGGTGCAGCTGCCAGAGATCATGGAGAAGCAGCGATGCTGACGAGACAGCAGTGGCAATGATGGTACGCAAAAAAAAAAAATCTTTGCTACAGTTGAGGTTTGGCCCCAAAGCCTGAAACAGGGACTGCAATTACCTTCTCACCCCTATTAGATAGTGGTCCTTCCATGTCTGCTTTGAGGTGCACTGGTGGAGCAGTGTAGGGAAGTCTACAGTGCACTTGTCCACACTGTACCTGACCTGTGGATGAGAAGAGGCTTCAGCCTCTGTTACTACAAACAACACACGCCCTGCAACCGGCACGGTCGGGCTTCCCCCGGGGAGCAGCTCGGGACGCGCGTGGAAGAGGAGATGCCCAGCGGATCAGGCGGAGGCGCAGCAGGAGCCACGATTTACTACGGCCACGTGGGTGAGGGAGGGGAGAAGCCTCACAAGAGTCACGGAGCTAAAACCTCCATCCAGGCAGGACCAAAGCTGCCCGGCGCCCACAAACGATTCACCGGCACTTGGCAACTGATAGAGAAAGCAGCTCTGATGTTGTGAGCAGGAAGGAGACCACTTGACCACCGAGCTCAACGGGGCATGTTCATGCCTCTTCTCCATGACAAAGGAAACACAAGGAGGGCCAAGGACCAGTCAGGTAAAACTGGGACTTTTCGGGAGATGAGGCATGGAGGGAAAGAGGCGGCAGCAGCCCCCTCTCCCCTCCTTCTCTCATCTGGGGCCTCCCCATGAAGGGCCCTTCAGGAAATCCCAAAGACAACGTTCATCAGACCACGAGGAGCAGCAGCACGAGCACCAGCCCTGCACCTGCAGTAGAAGGGGGCTTTTGGCAGCCCCCTGTGCCGTGAGGCTACCGCCTGCTCCCGGGGAGCAGCCCCCTGCCCTGCCGTCCCCGCGCGCCCCGCTGCCGGAGCCCCGCGAGCCCCCACTTACTTTCTATGTATCCGTGCAGCGTCACCATCCGGGCCCGCTCCGGGCTGCTGAAGGGCGAGTAGTGAATGTCATCGGAGAGCGAGGAAGGGATGCGGGACGGGGGGGCTCCCGAGGGCGGCACCGTGTGCTGGGGGGTGTGTTTTTTATGGCGGGCTCTGCAGTTTTGAAACCAAACCTGAAACAAAAGCAGCAAACCCTGTGTCCACAGAGAGACAACTGGATTGAAGTGTGGTCCTTCACTGAGACCCTATAATTTAGCAGGGGGGTTGGACTAGATGACCTCCTGAGGTCCCTTCCAACCCTTGCCATTCTGGGATTCTGTGATGGGTGTCTCTTCCAAATATTAAAAAAAAAAAAAAGGAATAAAATCTAGAAATCTGCACGCCAGAATACCTCACCAGCGTTCCATCGGCTTCCATAGCTTTGTTTTACACTCACTAGAGCAAGAGCTTTGGCTCAGGACAGTACAGACATCAGGGTGCCCAAAGTGGCATGGCTACCATTAATTTGCCTTGGTCAAAACCAACACCGTTCTTCTTTATTAAGGTAACTGAAAGTTTCAAGCTTGTTGTAGGAGTCACTGAGTGAAACACCCTGACCAGGCGACGCAGGAACTCGCATTAACGATCACACTGTTCCATTCCACACTAAAGTAACTTTAACAGCAAGCTGCTTCCTGAGCTCGAAGGGCTGCGAGAGCCCTTGGGGACAGCACCGTCCCCGCCGGGGAACGGCCAGGCACCCGAGCTGTGGCTGGGCTCATCCACCCTGCAGGCAGAAAGCCCCACGGCAAACCATGGGAGCACCCTTCAAGGTCTTACTTAGACTTTAACCTTCAACCTCAGCAAGCCTGGCCTAGAAGCACAGCTGAGATCAGCTGGGAAATGCGTGAGCTAAGGCAAGGCAAGGGGAAACGAAACCGAGTTACAGCTTAGGCCAGGAGAAGATGTGACTTTAGGGACAGTGAAACCAATATTGGTTTAATCACTTGTGGTTTACTGCATTCAAAAACCACATCAGCAGAACATTAAAGCTGAGAAAGGAGAGGACTGCGGGACACAGCCCCACGCCGTCGGAGCGGCAGCTACGAGCCCTCTGACCGTATCGCACGGCTCCTAACTAAAGGAAGAGTTAGGGGATTACATCCTAGAGTCAAAACATGCATGGAGGGGGGCTCCATGCTAACAAAGTGATTTCTTTCTCATGCTTTAATTTTCGAGAGATAGCTGGGAGTAAAAATCTTCTCCAAGGCTGAGAGAAGATCAGCGCTGTGAGGCCGCGCACGCTGGACCACAGAGAAGGAAACGGTCGTAAGCATTTGACAAATTGTTTCCTGTTCAAAGCCCCTTTACAAAATATCCACATAAAAAATAGCCCAGTGTGCAGACTGCTTGATCTTTAGCTAAATGAAGACTCTCAATAACTGAGGCTCGAGCCAGATTTTCACACACGAAATTTAAATGTGCCGTTGGCAAAACAATCCTGGATGAAAGCTCCAAATTTATTTTAATCACTCATGGTTTTATTGTATGCAGAAAGTATGTCAGCAGAACATTAAAGTCAAGAGGATAAATGTCACTGGGGAGTAAAGCTGGGCTGTCTACGGGGACGGCGAGCTGGGAGCGGCAGAGGGGACGTTTCTCGGTCCCTACGGCACCGCTCTCCCTCCCCCCCCCCCCCCCCCCCCCCCCCCCCCCCCCCCCCCCCAAACAGCACAAGCACAAGCCCTTTCCTGCCACCGCTTCCCCTGGGGCTGCAAACCCCTTTTTCCTTTAAACTTCTCAATCCCAAGGCTTCCCGAAGCAGCCGGCTTTGCCTGCTCCTGGCGGGGACGGCCGCCGGGAAGCAGCCGCGCTGCCGGTGCCTGCTGCCAGGGCAGAGCCCCGAGCTGCGGGGCGGCGTGCTGACGGCAGCTTGCCCACCTGGCAATTTACTGGGACTGGCTGGGGCTGTACGGTGGGTTTGGGGTTTTTTTTTCATTGCATTATAAGAGGGAAAAACAAATAGAAAAGACCCAAGCGAGGCAGAGGAGGAAGGACGGTGCCGGCATCACGACGGGACCTGGGGAAGCCAACACGCCGGTGAGGCAGCACGAAGCTGCTGGATGCAGCGAGCCCCGGGGTTGATGTGTGGGGGCGAGGGGCTACGGGGACGTGAGCCCCATCTGCCACCGGCCTTCGGGTGCACCTCCTCTGCCCCCTCCTCAGCGTGATGGTGCCCGCGCCCTGCCCGCCCCGGCCGCCCCTCACCTGAATGACTCTCCGACTCAGCCCCGTCATGTCCGCCAGCTTCTGAAGTGTTTGTGCGTCGGGGTTGTTGTCCTGAGCAAACTGTGCCTGCATGACCTGGGGGGGGGGGGAGAGGAGAGAGGGGGTCAGGGTGAGGCCGGGGAGCCGCGGCCCCTCCGTCCCCCCCGGCCCAGCCCCGCTACCTGCAGCTGCTCGGCGGTGAAGGAGGTGCGGGCCCTCTTGGCCGGCTTCGGCTGGCTGTCCTGCTCCGAGGGCACAGCCCCCTCCAGCGTGATCCCGTTGCCTACGAGAGAGGGAAGCCCCGTGCACTGCAGGTCAGAAACCCCCCTGCCCACCCACCCACCCGCCTGCCCGTCCCCCCGCCTGTGACGGCCACTTGGCCAGGGGACAACACGCCCGGCATCGCGGCGCGGGGCACCCGCAGCATCCCTTGCTGCCGGCAGCAGCAGAAGGAGCGGAGCCAGCGCCGCTGCTTGGGAGCTGCCCCAGGCTGCTGAGCCCCTCCAGGAGACAGCGCTGGCCCCAAGGAGTTTATCTTGGAATTAAGAAAAATGCAGCAAGTTGGTGGAAGATGCAGGGAATGAGGGATGGGGAAACAGCAGCAGGAAGATGGATTTCGAGGTGGTGTCCTGCTGGCCCTGACTCGCGGTCACCACTTGGCCACGTCCTCCAGCGAGTGGCTCAGACGGGGACCCTGCCTCCGCCGGGCTCACCGACATCCATCACTCCTGCCCCACGCTGCTCCCCGTGACCCCGTCTTCCCCTGCGGGCGCTGCCTCCATCAGTCGTTTCATTTGCTCAGAGCATTTCCATGGGCTCTTTGCTCCTTTCCCTGGCCCCAAATCCTCCCAGCATCCCAACCTCCTCCTCCTCCTCCTGGCCCCCAGAGCAGCAGTAGAAGCAGCACCGTCCCCACGGCCTCGGGGTGCCCACGCTCTGAGCAGCAACCACACTAACGGGGACACACGGTGGCAGGGGACAGCCCACGCACTCGCCAAGCACAGCATCGGGGCGAGCCCAGCCATGCTCATGCAGCTATGGAGCCTGCGGGGAGGGCGGCCAGATTCGGGGTCCCTCATTCCTCGCTAGGGTCCCTCGTTCCTCGCCGGGGTCCCCTCATGCCCGGCCCGGCTGCTCTCGGCGGTGCGGCGAAGCACCAAGGGGTGATGGATGAGGGAGGATGCCTGAGCGGGGCTGGCGATTGCCCCGCTCCCAGGATGCGCCTGCAGAACCCGGCGCTCGCTCTGCAAGCTGGCCTGGGCTGTGATTGTCTTGGCTTGAGTTGAAGGACTTTCTCATATAGTTTGACTTGTTCTTTTAGGATGATGAATGGGACTCTGACTTCAGCAACATCTGTTTATTTTTCTTGTATGTAAAACCTCATGTGCAGAAGAAATTGCTGGGTAATTACTGGAGAGGGGGAGCGTGGCCCTCCAACTCCGCAGCAACTCCAGCTCTCCAAAGTGATCCCATCCCTTTCTCAATACCAGGGGACACTTAGACACAGGTACCCACGCAGGATGTGCACCACGCGCCCCAGCACTGCCCCGGCACCGTGGGGCTCAGCCCACACCAGCAGGACCCTACCAGCAGCACAAACCCACCCGCTCCAGCCCTCGGCTGGGGCAACAGCTCTGCGGGACCCCGGCGCCAGACCCTGCCGTCCCCGTTCCTCCAGGCCACGCGGCTTCCTCCCTCCGTCCCCGCTCCCCACCAGCCCTGCTCCCCGCTGCCTCCCCCGTGCCTCCGCAGCAGCCAGCCACGTGGACCACGACACCACAAGCCACGGCCCAAGCCAGAACCCTCCCAGCCCGACTGGGCACTCTGTTTTCATCCTCTTACTCAAACATTGTAAACAGAAACACTGATTATTTTCATATCAGGTTGTTAATCATTTCCACATGCTGCATGGGCCAGGACACAGCATTTGTGTCCCCCCCCACATGCCCACCAAGCGCTAGCGAGGGCACAGAGGACCGGAGCCCTGCTCCCGGCCAGGGGCGATGCCCCAGCTCAGCCCCAGGAGGGTCCTGGGCGCGGGGCCCCGTGGGAAGGCAGCCCTGGGCACTTCCCTCGGTGACTCTGTGGCTGCACAGCGTCCCTGGGCAGCCTCCCCTCGCCCGGCGCAGCGCTCACGTGATAAAAGCAAACAGCCTCATGGATGCTGCAGCCACCACCACCCAGCCTGGTCCCCAGCCACCGGGGCAGGACCCGGCCGGGCTCCCTCCTGCCCCGGGCACAGCTCCCATGGCACCGAGCCCAAGAGGCTGCCTGCTCCCCCAAGCTACGATAGCTTCCATACCAACATATCTCAGGTGCTCTCCAATGCAGGACAGCCCCGGTGCTGCCTGGCCTCCCCGCGCGCCACGTCGGACTAACCCCACCGATTCGTTCCCGAGAGCATCTCCCTGGCCTCTGCCACGCAGAGGGATGGAGCGGGGCTGTGCCCAAGGGGAGGGGGATGCTGCGCTGCGTGACCTTGGTGTCACCACCCCGGCCCCGCTGGGAGCAGGACTCGATTGGGAAAGCAGAGGCTGGCCGGCTGCTCATGGCGTGCCGCGGCGGGGACGGCAGCGCGCGGCGCGGTCCAGCTGGGAGCGGCATGTCCCCGGGCAGGCAGGGCGGGTGGAAAATGATGGGAAAGTTTTGTCCGATGGCCAGCTTTCCCACCTTCTAGATTTATGACTCACAGCCTCAAAATCCCAGTGGCTTCCTCACTCGCTGCACGTGGCGGGCTGGGCTGCGCGGGACCAGGGCCGGGGGCTTGTCCCCAGCATTGCCCATGGCACGCAGGTCTCCCCCGAGCCGTGGGCACTGCCAGCACATCGGCCCCCCCCGAAGCGCTCTGCCAGCCCAGGGCTTCACGCTCAACGCCCCTCCCCCCTGGGGCCACCCATCACCCCCTTTTGGCAACGACAGGTCCGGCCCTGGTACCCCACGATGGGGATCAGCACGGGGGACAGGGACAGCCTGGGGCGAGGCCATGACCGCGGCGTTGGGGCTTGCGTACCGTTTTCTGCCGCTCGCTTGAGGTTCTCGATCATGGTGTCGTAGTGAATCCGGCACAGCACCTTCTCCTCCACCAAGCCGAACTCCTCGCCGGTGGAGAGCTGCCGCTTGCAGGAGAAGCAGGCGAAGCAGGCGAGGTGGTAGGCGTTGCCCCGCGCTCGCCGCACCCAGTCACTGGCGTAGATCTGCCTGCCGCAGCGGGCGCACTTTGTACCAAACCGGCTGCGGGAGGAGAAGAGGCAGGGTGAGGGCAGGCAGGGCGAGGGCAAGGGCAAGGGCAGGCAGGGCGAGGGCAAGGGCAGGCAGGGCGAGGGCGAGGGCAGGCAGCACAGCGCTGGGGTGTGGGCGCTGCTGCCAGCCCCAGCGCTTGCCCCATCCAGCCCAGACCCCACCTCACCGATGCGGGGAAAGGGCTGCAGCGAAACCGCCCCACCGGTGCCGTTCCCCCGCGGCGGGGCGGCGCGGGCGTAACTCGCCGTGCCCCCGTGGCGCCAGACGTGGCCAAGGTGACGCAGCGCCGTGAATCAGCTTCCAAGCCCGTGGGCTTTTTATTTTGATAACAGCCAGTGTGAGACTCGGACGGAAACTGTGTCAGAGCCGTTTCTCTCCCGTTGCCATAAATCAAAACATGTGTTTTCTCCTCACACGTACAGATGCATGCATCTGCTTTTCCTCCTCCGAGGAGGTCTCCTCGCTGCGAGAGAACGATGATCACACTGGAGCGAGTCAGGATGGAAAGAAGCTCAGGGCAGCGAAGAGGCAACAAGACAGCCAGGATCCCTGCACTGGGCACGGGGCGTTTGCCTGCGCTTCTGAAAAACCCCATTTTGGCCAGAACGCTGCCGGCCGAGGGCGGGCGACTCACGGGGAGCGGCAGACACGGCCCCCGCAGCCCCGCGCCCCTGGGCCAGCGCCTGCCAGGAGGTGCCACCCCCAGCGCAGGCAGGGTCAGGCACGGCCTTGCTTTGGCTTCTGCATTCGAGGATTACTGCTGCGTAACAAAATAAATGCAACGAGCAGCAGCGGCAGCAAGAGCAGCAGGGGAGAAGCGAGCATCTCCTCTGTCACCGCAGAGCTGGTGCTGGCTCCAACACAGCCTGATGGCAGCCGCTGCGCGTCCCCGTGCGCTCAGCACCACCGCCTCGGGCTGGCTGGGGGGGTCCCACCCGGCCCCCCACCTCGGCCAGGACCTGGGCACTCCCGACCTCCGCGCTGGTTGGGGAGCGGAGCCGCTGCCACCCCTGCCCGAGCAGCTCCAGCATCTCTCAGCGCAGACACAAAACACCGCGAAGAGACGACCGCGCCAACGGCAGGAGACGCCCCGCACCGCAGACCCCTCGGTCTGGGCTGGCCAGAGCGGCCCCAGCCACGGTGGAAGCGCCCAGGTCAGCCCCACCGCAGCCAACGCTCGCTGCCCGCGCCCGACCCCGCGCCCGAGCCTGCGCCGCAGAGCTGCCGCCCGCCGCAGGCTCAGCGAGATGCAGAAAGACCGTCCTGTGCTGGAATTACTAATGGCAAAACTATTTGGGAGGAAAAGAAAGGTTTAAATTTTTCAGCCTGACCATAGCTGACCAAAAAAAAAAAAAATAAAATAAAATAAAATAAAAGGGCTGCCTTAGAGAGGACATTTCTGTGCTGAAATTATACAGACTTAGCTAAGAGACTTCGCTAATTTACTTCAGATGGGAACATTGTAAACTGACTTTGTGCCAGCTAGTTTATATAAACGCACAAACAAAAGAACTGTATTAATTTTTTATTTAGAAGTAAAGATCATTCCTGTAAATTGAATTACTTTGAACAATGTGCTATGTAAACAGTCATACTTGCTGAACGGTATCAAACGAGGGGCAGGCTTACCGAGCTAATAGCACGTGGTAATCGCCGCTCCCCGCTCGAATCGCAGCCTGCTGCGGGGAGTGGGGGGGGGCACAGCACGGGGACGGGCACGTCCCGGTGCCTCAGGACTGAGGGGAAACTGAGGCACCGCGCACGAAATGTCACACGTCCCCACCGCACAGCAGCCAGGATCTGAGGGAGACACCCAGCTGCCCCCAGACCCACAGCACGGTGTCCCCCCGGGGCCAGGCGGGACCCCCAAGTTCCCAGGGAGTGGGGCAGGGGCTGCCGAGGGTGCGGGGGCTCCCGGGGCCGCAGCGGCTGGCGCAGGCGGGGGCTGGTGCCGCTGTCCCCGCAGAGCTGCGCTGGGAGCAGCTCCCGGTGAGGGGCCAAGCCCCGGCAGCCAGAGCCGGGCACGGGGGCTGCACGGGCAGCGGCACCGGCAACCACCGAGGCTGCACCCGCGGCTCTTGGCCAGCACCTGCCTCCGGCACCAACCGCAGCCATCGGGTTTACAGAAATCAGGCTCAGCTGCGGCCAGGCACGGGCACCCGCTGTCACACAACAGAGACCGCCACCGCAGGGACCGCCACCGCAGGGACCGCCACCGCAGGGACCCGCCACCGCAGGGACCCGCCACCACCAGCGACACAGGAATGGGGAGAGAAACATCTGCAAGCCAGCTGCCCCAACCCATTGCCACTGGAACTAACAGCTCAAATATAAAATAGACTTTAGTTCACTGAGCTTACACGGCAGCCATAGCGCCAAGAGCCCTGTCCACCCGGGGCCGCAGAGCACCAGGCGAGGGGCTCCCTGTGGCTCCTGTCACCTGCCTGGAGGGGACAGGGATGGGGCCACACTGCAGCAGGAGATGCAGAGCCAGAGACCTTCCCCGAGCCCAGCGCTGCCGCACAGGTCAGGGCATCAGCATCACCCGCCGCAGCCATCGGCTCGCACCTCGCAGGCGTCATTTGCGGTGGGGTGAGCGGATGCTGCCGGCTCTCCGCAACGGTTAGCACCAGGAGGTGGAAACTGCGAACAACTTTACCAGGAAAGACTCATCCCAGAGAGACTCACGCCGCAGAGACTCATCCCAGACTCATCCCGCCTCCTCCAGGGGTGGCCGCAACATCTGGGGCGCGGGAAGAGCAGAGGCAGGAGGATGCCCTGGTGCATCCCGGCCCTCGCACAGTGCTTGTACCCGGGTGCCACAGCTCCCTGAGCCCTGCTGTCCATCCCCGCCTGTGGGGACGGGGCAAGGGACACAGCTCCTAATGTCCCCATCCCCTCCTGGGCCTGCTCTGTAGGAAGCCCCTAGCACATCCCCTGAGTCAGCTGCAGCTTCCAGACATCATCCCAAATCGCACCGCAGACCAGCAGCGGGCTGCCGCAGCGAGTCTATCTCCATGCTGAGCCACGGTGGTGCTCGAGCGGGAGCATCGTCCCAGTGGGGCACGGTGGCGAGGGGCGACGGAGGCCACCTGGGCCGCAGCCAGGCTGCAGGCGCTGGCCCACCCGTGGCGCAGCTCTTGTGCTGTCCCAGGCCCCCCAGGGACACACGCTGGGGCCAGCGACCCCACGCTCGCGTGCCCAAGGGCTGCCCAGTGAGCCACGGGGGTCACAGTGGGGCACTGCAGGAATCACAGCAGGATCACGCCGGGCCTCCCTGCAACCGCAGCCGTGGGAGCTTGGCCGTGAGCAGCCCTCGCATCACCCGGGAACACAATGTTCTGCTCAATGAGCTCCAATTTTAATTTGGTTCTCCTCAAAGCACTGGAGCCCTGGATGCCAAATGCAATTATTTGACAAGACACAGGAAACAGCAGCGTTCGCTTAAAAACGCACACGAGGCCACGGAGCCGCGGCAACGCCAGCCCTTACGCAGCCCCTCACGTGAACGGGGAAGGGAAGGTCAGACAGACCAGGCCAAAACATGCTCGCCATCGGGCAGCGGGGCAGTGCCCGTGGACAGCCCCACGCCTGACAGCCCCAGCCCCAGCCACCCCCAAACAGCCCCGGCTCCCAGGGAATTAGCGCTGGTGCGATAAAAGCCGCCGTGTGCCCCATGCAGAGCGCATCCCGCCGCCCCTTCCCATCTGCCTTGGCTCCAAAGACCTGCACGTGTTAGGATGGGTTTTCTGCTTTGCTTTTTAAAAAAAAAAAATTTAAAACCCCACACACTTCATCTGCAGCGAATAACAAATACAAAAAAAATCCCAACCATCTCAAGAGTCAGATCTGTCCTTTGCCAAGTGCCGGGTCCTGGCTATCCCGGGCTCGCCAGGCTGCGGGGCCAGGATGCTCCCGGGGGCTGGGGCCGGGCAAGCGGCCCCCGAGACGGGTTTGCCCGGGGGCTGCCGGGGGGCACCTGCCCCGACCCGCCCCGGCCCTGGAGAGCGGCCGCGGACCGGCACCGGCGGCAGCGGCTCAGCCCAGCGGGAGTCACCCGGCTGGCAGCGGGACCGGCCCGGGGCTCGGCCCAGGGTCTCAGCGAGCCCCGCGGGGCGTGGGGGAGCGGGGCCGCCTCTCGCCCGCCCGGCTCCGAGCGCTGCCGCCCCGGCCGCGCGGCGGTTCACCCCCCAGAAAAAAAAACCCAAAAAACAACCCGTATTTTTCAGCAAAAAGGCAAGCGCGAAGCGCGGTCGGGGAGCTCCCCCGCCCCCCAAACCAGCCGCCCGTGAACCGGGGGAGTCCGGCGGCGCTTTCTGCGATTTTCGTTTTAGTTTTGCTTTGGCATCCCCGGTCCCCGGCGGGCAGGGACCCGCGCAGCGCCGGCCGCGGGCGGGAGGTGCTGCTCGGGCATTGCCAGCCAAACGGGCTTCTTTTTAACAGATGTTATCGCCGTGTTTGCTCGAAGGCAATTTAGAGACCCGGCCGCTACTTTAAACCCGCCTTTGGAAAGGTCCGCTCATCAAAAAAAAAAACCCCACCAACGGCACCGGAACGGTTATTGATTCATGAAAAACGCTGAAGGCGCCCCGAAGCAGCACAACGGCACCGCGGACCTCCCAAAACCTTTCTGCTGAGAGGGAAGGAAATTTGGGTGAAATGACCAAAAAAAACCAAACCAAACCAAACCATCAGTTTAAAAAAAAATTAATAGCAGCAATCAGCGGGCGGGACGCGGAGAGCCGCGACCGCGGGGACGGCTCCGGCTCCCGGCAGCGCTCGCACCCGCGCACCCCGCGGCGGCACCGGCCGGGGGCTGAGCCGCCGTTCGGCGAGAACGTGGAGACCCTCACAACAAAAACCGCTGGAGAAACCGCAGAGGTTTCTCCTCCCGAGCACCCCCTGCCCGCGGGGGGACCCCCGCCCCGCTCCGCCGCGCCGGGAGGATCTGCCGAGCCCCCGCGCCCCTCGCCGGGGCCGCGCCCGGTGCCTGCCCGCGACTCCCCTTTCCCCGGGGCAAACGGCGTTCCCTCGTCCTGGCGAGATGGGGAAGGGGCAGAGCGGGGAGCTCCGGTGGTCCGTTAAGCCCCGGTGAGGAGCTCGGGATCCTCCAGCCCCCCGTGCCGCTCTCTCGGGGGAAATTCGGCGGGGGCAGGGCTGTGGCCGCCGGGCTGTCGAAGCCGGGAGCAGCCTCCCTGCGGGACACGCTCCCCCGGGGGACGCGGCCCCGGCCCGCACCCAGGGGCACCCGGCGAGCCCCAGCCCGGCCGCAGGGGCTTGCGCTGCCGGGAATTTGTTTCGGTTCCTTAACGCGCTCCCGCCGGGGAGGCTCCGGCGTTGCTGCCGCTCCTCGGCCGGCGGAGGCTGCCGTCGCCGCTCGGCACCGCCGGGCGCAGGTTGACCCTGCCGGCAGGAGCCGGGGCGAAGCCTGCAGCCCGCGCTCCCCCGGCCGAGGGGACACCTCCTCCCCGCCCAGACCCCGTGGGGCCGGCGCCGAGGCGCTCCCGCCGCCGTGCCGAGGGGCGCCGGGCCCCGGTGCGGCCCGCACGGCCCCGGCCGGGGGGCACGGGCACCCCAGCAGTAGGGCGGGAGGCGGGGGGGGGGGTTGGGAGCCCCTCCGGGGGGCGGCGCGGCCGCACCCCGCGTCCCCTTCTTCCTCCCCGTGCCCCGAGGGGACGCCTCTCCGCCCGGCTGCTCCAGGGCGCCCGGCGGCTTTTTTCCAACCTTCTCCCCTCGGCAGCCGGCGAGGAGGGCTGAGCCCCCCCGCCCCGGAGCCGGGGCTGCAGCGCGGAGCGTCCCCCCCGGCCCGTCCCCTACCTGAAGTAGTCCATCTTGCAGAAGATCTCCTTGTTCTTGATGTAGCAGCTGTGCTGCTGGCGCAGCGAGGTGCGGCACACGGAGCACTCCAGGCAGCGGACGTGCCAGATGAGGTTGTTCACCTGCGGCAGAGAAGGGGCTGAGACCCGGGGCCGCCCGCCGCCCGCCGCCCCCCGCCGCCCAGCCGCCCCCCGCCGCCGCTCACCTTGAGCAGGTACCGGTCGAGGATCTCCAGCCCGCAGCTGGAGCAGACGTTCTTGCCGGCCGACGGCGTGGAGGAGGAGGAGGATGGCGGGGAGCAGACGGACGGTGTGGAGGGCGTGCTGGGCGCCGAGCGGGCGTCCTCCTTCTCCAGGGCGCCGGGCAGCGGCTCCCCGTCGGGCTGCGACTGCGGGCAGAGCCGCCGCGGGGCCGTCAGCCGGGGCCCCGCCGTCCCCCACAGCCGCGGCCCGGCGCGTCCCGGCGGGTTCCCGCAGCCCCCGGCCCGGCGCGTCCCGGCGGGTTCCCGCAGCCCCCGGCACCCCCGGTCCGCAGCATCCCCGCAAGTCTCCGGCATTCCCGGTCCGGAGCGTCCCCGCAGCCCCCGGCGCCCCCGGCCCGACGGGTCCCCGCGGGTCCCCGCAGCCCCCGGCCCCGCTTACCATGGCGCGGGCGTGCGGGTCGAGGCAGCGGGCGCTCCCCTTGGGCAGCGGCTCCGGCGGCATCACCTTGCGGGAGAGAGCGGGAGAGGGAGGCTGCGGCTCCATGCGCCGGGCGAGCGCGGGGCACCCTATATAAACCGCCTCAAAACAATAAATAAGAACTTTCTAGTGGCCATTTAAATCCTTTGCAACAAAAGCTGCGTCTCTTTAATGAAGCAATTTGAATGTGGATTGAATTCTCTCCCTGCCTGCACTTAACCCGGGCCTCTTGAAGTAATCGCTCGGTTCCCATGCGAGCCAAAGCGCTGAAAAAACCCCACAAACTACCTGCAATTAGAAATTGCCGTAAATGCCCGAGATAAGAGGTACCCAGAGTGTCAATTCCGGCTGTCAATCAGGGAATCCATCAGGCCACCCAAAGAATTGCAAATTTGATTTTTTTAATGGTAGTAATTAAAAATCGAAATTCTTCCCCCTCTCCCTCCGCTGAGCACAAAACGCCCCAGAAAAACGCCGGGATGGAAAATCCTCTCCCCCTCGGGCGCGGGAGGCGGCGAGCGGCCCCGGCCCCGCTCCCGGCCCCGCTCCCGGCCCGGGGTGCCCGGCCCCGGCGTGCCCGGCCCCGCTCCCGGCCCCGCTCCCGGCCCCGACGGCAGCAGCGGCGGCGGCGTGCAAATCCAGTCTCCGTTTT
>JADKXX010005302.1:0-15615 GCA_017310255.1 Butorides virescens | reverse complement strand
GCCCCGCACGGCCGGGCCCGGCGGCGGCCCCGGGGTCCCCCCGCTGCCCGCGGGGCGGGCTAGGGTGCGGCAGCGGGGATCGCGCCCACCGCCGCGGCGTCTCGCCGCCCGCCGCTGCCCGGGCTTCATTAGTAACCTGATAATTCCCCGGCAAAGCCCCGGCAGCGGTTCCACCACGGAGTAATTGCAGGACGGTAACGTGAGCTGATGGCGGCCGGGGATGGATCCTGGCCGTTATTGACTGTGACAGCTAAATTGTTAACCGAGGGGGAAATCAGATGAAAGCCATTTTAGAATAAATACAAGACATTAGGTTTAAACATCGAGGTTGCGAGAGCGCCCGAGCAGCCCCTCAGAAACTCAGCCGCGGGCCGGCTGCTCGTCCTGCCCTTGGCCGAGGAGGGCAGAGTGGCCGGGGGACACGGACAAGTGCTGCTGAGAAAGGACAATTTAAACCACTCATCCACGCTAGCAGGGTCAGAATTAGCTCCGACTGCTCCAGAAGAAACATGTAGGAGTTTCCACGGACACAGCCACGAAAGCTGCCTGCTCCCCCTCTCCGGTGCCGGCCGGAGCAGGGCAATGCAGGTTTTGTTTGCATCCCAGCGCGATGCAGGGCTGTAGCTGCCACGGCCACCACGCCAGGGTAACGCTGACAGCTTCCTCGACTCTAGTGACTGCAGAGCAGGCGCCCTGGGCCCTGCAAAGTCAGAACAGGCTCAGGAACAGGGGGACTTCGTCCCAGCCTCTGCCTTTCCCCATCCTCAGCATCAAGCCTCGGCCCTGGGGGCAGCCCCTCTCCCGCCCGCGCTGCCTGCTGAGAGCAGGGAGATCCCCAAAGCGTGAGGTACACGTCTGTCTGAGCCAGAAACTCAGCCCGCACAGCGCTGGGGGAACGCAGCCGCAGAGCCCCTGGGTGTTAGCACCAACTTCATCCCCTTTCTCTCCCCCCACGTGCTCCCTCCCACCAGCCTGGAGCTCGTAGGAGGCAGCGAGGAGGAAGCTGTGTGCCAACAAGCAACCCAGCCCGAATCCCGAGATCGGGGCTTAGGCGCATCGTATGTTCCCACGGGTGAAGGCATGATTTTGTACCTGTCCCGAGGGAGGGGGTCTCACCACAGGCAGGAAGATTGCTGAAATAGTGAGGGGAAAAATCCACACCACAGCCATGGTGAACATTGTCCTTGGTATCCCACCTTGCCCCCAGGGACTTGCTGGAAATACAGGGTAAGCAAAGAAACCCCTAAGGGGACAGGATCCTGCCTCGGAGGTAAGGGACAGCCCCCAGGTGGCTCCCCAGGGCTGCCGGGTGCCAAGCCCAGCTCTCCTTCCCACCACCAGCCTGCCAACCTCTGTACTTACGACCTCAGAACCAGCCGCATCCTCCACCAAAGCCACGTCGAGCTCCCCGGTGCTTTTCAGACCTGTTTTGTGATGGTCGATATGCAAAGCCCCAGAGCTGATGCTCATGAAAAAGGTTACTGAGCATTTACCTCCTCCCGGCTCCAGGGTTACAAACTCTCTGGGTTTGCTGTGCTATCGCCTCCAGCTGCTGAAGAGGCACTGGGCCTTTGGGAAGCCGCAGCGTTCCCGGGAAGCACAGGCAGCACGAGCGTCTGCCAGGCCGGCAGCAGCAGGAATCACTGACACAGACACCGACCTGCAATAAAGCTCCCCCAGCCCTGCGTCTGGCCAAACGACAGACAGGGCCCTTCTGTTAGTGACTGTGGTAGTGCAAAAAAAAAAAAAAAAAAAAAATTAAAGAAAAAAAAAAGACTACTGCTATTGTACTCAGATTTGTATCACTGGACTTCGGCTGATGCCAAGCATTTACCACCCTCACTTCCTGCTTGCCACCCTCACTTGCCTGGAGGAAAACATGCATTTTAAATGTTTATTTAGAACCATAAGAATTTCAACAAATTGTATTTAAATACAAATAAATATCAAAGTATGTTTCTGATGGGAACACAACCACACACCCGATTTGAAACTAGGCATTTTCTAAATTCCTAATAGAAATAGAACTGATCGCTGTTCTAAACAAGACAGATACAGATGCGGAGGACCACAAACGTTAGACCACGCAAGAACAAAACACAGGCTGTTCACAGAGGAATGTAAACGGGTGTCACCGACATTCGTAGGGTACAAACTCCCAATGATACCACTTTTCACTCAGCTACCCAAAAACTACAAAGCAAAATATTTAACAGCACGAGACCTACTTTTGAACAATTCAGGCTTTTAGCAATCCACCCATCACACACATGCACTGCTCCGTCCCGGGGGCTGGGTTCGGAAGCAGGAAGCGCGCTCTGCTTGGAGGTCGGCGCGCGGCTCCGGGAACACCACCCTTACTGTGCTATGCCAGTGAGCAACACCTGCGGACAGAAACGAGGGGCTGTTTAAAAATTGTTTTCCTCCTCTCGTTAACCAGTTTAGGGAAGCAACTCAGTGACCAACGAGGTAAGGATTCATCAGAAAAAGGACTAGAGAGATTGGGTATCGGCAGAATCAGAGCCATATCTCCTGGACCCTGGAGCGCACACGGTCCCCAAAATCCCCCTTGCACAGTCACAGCGCTGCGCGTACCAAGGAGAAAACGCTGCCAGACAGTGGTTTTCCCTCAGATTTGTTATTTTGCAGGTAACGTTTAGGAAGAAGAACGTGCTGCAGATCAGAGGGTTTAAGTGAAACACCGCCTGTAAGCACCCGGTGCAGGCAATCCTCAGCACGCGGTAGAACCATTTCGCCACAAACGCTTTGTGCCACTTTACACCAAGAGACAACCGGCCAGCCTGGCTGGTGGGCAAACGCTGAGGTCCTGGGCTTGACAGAGGCCTCTGAGGCTGCAGCGTTCTTCTCACGTTGCCACATCTGGTTTATGAAGAGCTACCGCTGCCGGGGATTACTGAAGGCAAACACTAGATGTGCCACTGCTGCGCTCTGAAGCTTACGGCGCAGAGCAGACCTCAGTGCTGTGTAAATACACCAGTTCCTACGCAGAGGCACATACCTCCAGCCTAAACGACACTGAAAACACCCGTGCCGTGTCGTGACTTAAGGTTATCGCATCATAAAGTCGTACCTTAGAAGTCTGCAAATCGAAATGCAAAATAAATTTGCTTTGGTGCATATAAAATATTGCACGCACGGTTACTAAAAGTGTTGCAAAATCTATTTTAAATGAATTTTATTGAGATGAAAAAGTTTTCCATGGTAACTACAGAATGTTAATCAAAACCAAGTGCTTCCCCTCCATTAAAAACACGAGTCGGAATACTTTTTGTTCAAAAATACTTTAAAAAGTAATCAGTTACATGGAGTATTTTTGGATGTGCTTTACTCCATACACTGGTTACTGTTTCTAATCTTGCTAATGAATGCACACTAACGAGAGGTTGTCTGCGTGTTCATCAGAGGCTTTGAAGGGAACCTACTTTTCTGAACAGCCTTCAGCTGTGAAGCTGCACTGGCAGTAAGGAGCTTTCAGCAGACCACCTAAGGTGTCACAACACACTGTGCCACGTACGGCGCTGCTCAGGTGGCAGCATCCTTCTCACCCTACAAAGTACAAAAGCATTGGAGGACTCCAGATATACAAAGCAGCGTTTCTTGCTACCATTATCCATTCATAAGCATCATCTTCTAGATTTCCAGGCAGCTCTGGAATAAGGAGTAGTCCTTTTCTTATCCGGTGGTTTGAAGTAAGAATAAACAGGTGCTGCAGGGTATTCCGCATCCGGGTTTTCTGCCATCATTTTCAGCTTGGCTTCAATGGCCTTTATTTTTGCACTGACACTGGAAAGAGGAAAAGCAGAAGAGAAATTGGGCTTGATCTTAGCACAGAATCAGACTACAGCAATCCAGAGATTTTGTCGACGTGCGAATACTTAGTCACGCGAGGAGGGGCTAGGCAGCCCCCACCGCTGCATGCACGAGCAGCGTGAAGTTGGGAGGCAGGAGTCTATCCCTTAAAGCCCACGCTATTTCATTTCAATCCTCAGCACAGATTTGCTCCTCCAAGATATATCGCAGCACCACAAGATAACAGTCCTTGCACCTACTCAGCACTTTCTTGAGGACACTGAGCGAGACAAGTACACGACAAGGCTTCCTACTTCACATAAAATGATGTCATTTAAAGAGGTCTGAGCACGTGCAGCAGAGCGCAGCTCAGACGAGGCTGCTGGAAACAGCAGAGAAATGAAAGCCAGACTTCCTCCCAGCTACACGACCGCTCAGGATGGGAAAGCCCCAGACTCCAATTAGGTTGGGAAGAAACATTATTTCAGCATTAGCAGGGTTTATCCCAAAGGGAGAAGCTATCCTAGGTCACACCCCAGATTCCTAGGAATTTTGTTACGCACTATCCTCCATTGGGTATGGACTGAGTAATGTTCCTTTCTCTGCTGTGGCTTCTTGCAGCATCCATCCTCACTAAAACAACTCCTTCGTGCCATGGATGTAGCTAACAGTCTGCAGGACTCGAGTCTCCCTGCTCATTACTTCCTAGCGTGTTACTTCTGAATCCTAAGCTCATTTTATCTGTAGGCAAATTCATTATCCCCAGTCCTGGCTCCTTATAGGGTTCCACTGACAGAATACAGAGGAGAAATCACGCACCCTTTCAACCAAATTGTGACGTAGCAAAGCAGCACTATGTGCTTTAGGTAAACGGAGGGCTTGGAGAATTTAACCACGTCCCACAGGTTAAGACCTACCAGCCCTAATGCTGGCACAAAAAAAAAAGTTTTATGTGAATTACTACCTGTGATTTTGTTTTAATCTTTTGCCACGATAGTAAAAATTCTTGCTCCTAAGCATTTTGCTTAATAAAATTAGTACAGTACAAAACCCCTCTCTAAAGGTCATATGAAGAAGTACAAAGCACATTCTGGCTAAAGGAGCTGGAAATGTTCCACATTCCCAGTTCCTCTTCTCACCTCTTTTCCTTCCTAGTGCCCTAGGAGCTTCACACATTAGAAAATGAACTTCAGGTCTGAAGCATCCCACATCAAATGAGTTACTTCACAGCATGCTGCCCTTCTAAAGACAGCTTTTCTGCCATGTTATGTTTTTAGCACAAAGTTAATGCCAACAACTCCAGATCTTACCAAAGAAGTTCCTTCCCTGCCACTCTCACAGGTTGGTCACTGCTCACCCACCCCATCTCTTACCTGAGGTTGGACTGGGGCGGCTCCGTGCTGGAAGATGGCTCCAGACTGATGGGAAGGATCTTCTCATTTTTATTGTGATCATATCTCTGCAAACAAGAGACCAAGGGCTGAAGTCAGCTGGAATTATGAACAAAGAAACAGGCGCCCGCAGATACACTTTAAAGATGTATTAACACCACCTCAGATTTTGTAAAGCTTTTGCTAGGAATGGTTGTGGGGGCCAAACACTGAAACAAAACCCAACTATATTTGTTTAGTACCAACATGGAACATAGACTCTGATACCGAACATGTGCATTAGAATATGAATCCTTAAACCTTACCCTGCCTTATCGCTTCTTGCTCCCCTCTACATAAAGCACGAAGTAAAGATGGTAAATTTTAAGGTAACTACTGTACTGTATTGCTGTGCTCTTTATACAGACATTGTGCAGAGTCAGAAGGGAACCCAAGCACACAACTGCACAGAATCATGCAGCGCTGGGAGAAAAAAAAAGAAAAGAAGAAAAAAAAAAAAGACCAGTTAGGAACCACCTCCTTTCTGTAGAGAGCAGCTTGCGAGTCTGTCATCTCTGTGGGCAGCAGCCTCCCGAACTATTCGCAGTGTTTTCTGCTTCCTTATTTCGCTTGGCACAAAGTCAGGTTTGTTTTTCAGCAGAGCTGCTCAAACTGACAGTGCCGGGTAAGCCTTGGCCCCTCATCTTAAAACTACTTAGCATGGTGTTGTCTAAAATAAACACTTGTTACAATAAGCCAAAGTTTTACGTTGTTAAATCTTTCCCTTCACAGGTTAGAAAGCGCCATGCAAACGGGGCTGAGTATTTATGCACGTTCTTCAGCGTGCGCCGGCCAGCCAAGCACTGAGCACCCCGCTGAACTCCCAGCGGAGCGGACACTCGCTCCTCTGGCTGAAACTCCTTTTACGGCCTGATCGTCCTTCAGGCATCCGGAAGCGCGCGGCCCTCGGGTAGCTACAGAGCTAAAGAAAACGGAGACTGGATTTGCACAGGCTTGGATGCACTGACAAAAGCCTGGAGCCCTTGAAGCCAATAATTAAAACAACATGGTCTCCTCTAATGAAGATACCTGTTTTGGCTTTTTTTTTTTTTTTGCATGCAGAACAGATGCAGTAGTACACTTGATAAGGGTAGAAAGCTGCTTGTAGGACAATCAACACATGCTAAAAGCAAACTACCCAAAGGAAAACAGCAAGAAGCTCTCCCCCCACCTCTCCCAAATCCATTTATCTGCAAAGTAAGTTATTCAAAATAAATTGCTTTATCAAATACCAGATAGGAAATAACTGCAGAAGAAACAAGACAAGAATTTAAAAAAAAAAAAAAAAAGAAAGGCTGTTCCAGAAGGTACTGCCTAAGTTAATAATAAAAACTTGATGTTTTGTGCAACAGAGCAAGCAATAAAAGGATATTTAGCTTAGATGTGAATACGCTGCTTTAAAGTCAGAAGTAGTTAGAGCTGCTGCAACATAAGTGCTTTCAGAAGCGGAACAAAGCAACAAAGTACTTGGTAATTGGGAATTTCCATGCATCTCCCATCCAAAAAGGGAGCAAAACCACAAAGGGAAGGATACAAACTTTCAGCCAATCACTCGTTAAGTTTGGGAAAAGTTAAAATGTGGACATTTATAGAAGTAATCTGTTCATATCGCTCCGTTCAGAGACTCCCTTACAGAGAACGTCAGGTTAAATGGCCTATTCTTACTCACAGCTAATCCAGCACAGTTCAGGTAGGCAAGAGAAGTAGCAGGCTGTTAGTACTGTGTCTGTGGGAGATATTTCCTAGAGTAGGCTGAAATTATCTTGCCAGGCTAAGGCAGCCTTGAGAAGAATTGTTCCTTAATATTAGAATTTTTTGATTTTGCAAATTAAGAGCAGTTCTTATTTACACCAAGCAGCTTACCTTGACTTGTGCATGTGCCCACCGCACCACCAATTTCTTGGAAAGGGCCAGCTTCCCATTGAGACACTGGATCGCCTTTTCTGCTTCCTGCACAGGATGCACAGGAAGAGAGTTCAATAAACAAACCAAGTCTCTAGTCAAAACCGACTCAGATGTAAAGAGCTTTTTTTCTTTGTAAATCAGTCTTCTGAAAGTACAGCTGTGACTGACAGCAATGAAAGTTTCTCCCATTGTCCCCCAATCCAGGAATATCTTTGGAAGATGCCAACATCCATCTGAGTAACCAGACTTTTATAAACCAATGAGGCTGATTCTTTCACTTGTTTTGGGGGAGGAAATGGGGAAAAAGATCAGGAGTTCGAAAATACCAAATGTAGAAGCCACTGGAACAGCGTTCTGAGGGACAGGAATTTCTCTAGAAAATACCGTGACTCATTACAGTGATTACATGCATCTCATTAACACCTATCTATGCTCATTCCAGATCCTGCTCATGCGCACTGGGGGAATTATCCACTCGGTCCTGATCTAGGCTCAGCAGTGGAATCTCAGCTTCAGGACACTCCTATAAAACTTGCTTCACAGCAGTTGAAAATTTATGTTGCAATGCTGCTCCCCCTTGCCATGTGTAGCTTCTAGAGCTAACGCACCATGTCAGGGCTCTTCTGACATCCTTACCAGCAACCGCACAGCAAAAAGATGAGGGCATACAACAAGAAGCAATCTCCAAACACGCCGTTCTCCATAACTTTTTAACAACTCTAGCAGAATTGTGACAAAATAACTACAGCTCTGTGTTACAGGGGAGCATGACTTGAAATTTTGATTTCTAACAAGTGCTAAAGCCCCAAATGGACAGCCAGGGGCAGTTCACTCCAGGATGCTGCAGATTTGTCGTGTCGTACACCTGGCAGCATCACACAAGTTGGTGTTTGTGCGTTCATGAAGCCAAAGAAAAACCAGGAGGACTTCAGAGCAGTCCTGGATGGTCTGGCAGGCTGATCCAAGGCTCCATGTGGATTGCAGCACCTCCACTTTACAACTCCACAAGCTCACTACAGAAGTGGACCAAAGAACCAGCCCCTTCCAATTAGCATTAGAAAGCAGGATTCAGGAAGAGACAGCACAGGAGAAAGGAAATCACTGTTGCTACTTCCAGGAGCAGTCAGAGAGTGGGGCTGGTAGAGTCTGTGGGTTTGTGTAGATAAGGTATTTAACTTATCCCTTCCTGTTTTAGCTTTACATTGACATAAAAAAAGACAAAAAAGGATGGGGAAAGAAGCCAGTCATTTATATCAGAATTTTAAATAAAAGCAACATACCTGTTTGGTTTCAAAGTTCACAAAACAGTAACCCCTCGGCTGCCCCTCCAGAGCACCAGACTTGTGAAACAGAAAGTCAAATTGCTTTACTTTGCCAAACTTCTGAAGGAGTTTAAGAAGGTGGTATCTGAAGGGGAGAGAAGACATTTATGAAACCTTTCACCACTCTGAAAATGAGGAGATAAAGAACCCCTTAACAACCACCCCACACACACACAGTTGGTTACAAAAGCAGTTGTGTCATACATGTATTCCCAAAAACCTGCAGAGGTGGGTGCCCTGTACAGCAACCCTCCAGCACCCATAGCTCTGAGCTGCATTACCAGTGACTGCTCTGAAACCCCGAGGCACAAAGCTTCCCTCCCAGCAGCGCCAGCTGAAGGGCATGCAGAAGATCTATTAAGAGTTGGCTTTTGGACAATTATGCAAAGTTCTGCTAGGAGTCTAGGAGGGCTTTGCCTCCTGCCTCTCTAAATTACACTTACTTTCAACCACAGCACCCTGTGTCCCTCAGGATCCCTGCTGTTCTTGCTGCCCTCCCCCTCCCTGTACACGCACTGCTAGCCCCATCCCTTCCCCGTGCCAAGCAGCATCCGTGAGCCAAGAAGGACATGGCCAGATCACCCAGAAATGCAGCCATGTTCCCACTCGCCTGGTGGAGCTGGGGAAGCAGAAGACAGAAGAATAAGCTGCACAAACTGCAACCAGGAGTTGACAGTAGACCAGGCAAAAAAAAAAAAAAAAAAGGCACCAGACAGACCTCAATATCATCCCGGCCAAATCTGCCAGTGCTTCTGGCTCAGACAGCTTTTCAGCGACATGCACATGAAAGTCAGACACTTATTCAGCCAATTATCTTCCTGCCATCCAGTGGGGAGCGTGCTGTTTTCAATAAAACTGGGAAAAGCCAGAGTAAATCTGCCTGCTTAGTATCTAGTACACTGGGCAACTTAAAATTAGGAGCACATTTGTTGTACAGGCCACATCTAATCCTGAAAGTTCTCTGCAGCTTTTTTTTTTTGGTTCCCTGGGATCAGTGTGTTTAATACCAGCTGACCTGGAAGGAAAATGACTCCTGCTACTATTGCACGGCCTGACCCCAGCCCCAGAGCTTATGAGTTGTCTAAGGGTTTAATAAGGGCATCTTAGTCAGGATTCATCTTCTCCTTATCATCTGTACAGCGTTTGTTAGCAAGCCACGTAGTCCAAGTTCTCAGCTTGCAAGACAACACTCCACGCTCTGAAAGCCTACCAGGATAACTCAATGCGCACGCGGACCACCAGGCACTGGATGAATCCTTGCATGTCCAGACATGAATGACCAGTAGTGGCCCAAGACTGCCAGATGCATCAGGCAACTTTAGGGAGAGTCCAAATGGGAAGGGCAGGCAACATTTTTCCTAATAAAGCCTGATAGGATGTTTGAAGAGGGCCGTAGCCCTTTGTTAAGCTTCAGAAGCCAGGCAAGAAAGTTCCAGGAATGTGAGTCATCTCACAGGATGGGTCACGGTGGAGATTCAGGATATGCACTTTCACAGAGGTGAAGGTGCAGCAAGCGTTCAGACGAGCAGTGCAGAAGAGCCAAGTTATCTCCCAGGGGAATAAACACATTGTAATTGATTATGGAAGGCTTCCTACATCCTTTGGAATACAGATGAAGCACTGTGGTCTTCCAGGAGGCCTACAAACCCTCGGTGTCTGCTCAGAAGGCAAGGAGACAGAAAAGCAAGAGCAGGGAAAAGAAAGGAGCTGGTTACACAGCAGCCGAGTTTCGCCACCGCACCTCAGGCTACCAACAACCAGTCACAGATGTACAAGGAAAAACATTCACTTGGGAGACGTGATGTATATAAAACCCCACATGTTGAACTTTCAGAGCCTCCAAAATATGTAAACGCACCTCAGGTTTGTTTCTGTAAACATATTGCTACAAAAAGCACTTGCAATTTCAGCGGTATGAAAATAAAGTCCTTGCCACTAGAACGCTGTTCCCCTTTCGGCAGTGGAAGGACAACGATGATCCCCGCTGCATTCTGTCTAGCGACAACAAAACCCCTGCAACCACCCTGCTAAACGGAACACTTTGTGGGGGTTTTCTCTGAGATCCTCTGCATTCGAGCAATACTTTCTTGGCAGCAAAGTGGCAGTCGTTCCTTTAAAACAAATTTCATTAAGAGTCAAGAAGCAACCCACCTAATCTATTGTATTTAGAATCTTTAGGTCATAGATGATGCAAACACCTTTTTCCAACCACGCATGCAATTTTTACAACTGCAGGTCACCTACTCCCCATGGAGCAGCTTGGGACGCAAATCTTGTATAACTAAAAGTTCCAGGCTGTGATTATGATTTGTTATTGTTAATATCATGAGGGCATTAACAGTAACTTGACGCATATTTCTCCAAGCCAAGAGGACTTCAGTACCGAAGGAAGACCTGCCACGGAAGACCTGAAGCCTTAAAAAAAAAAAAGTGAGAACACGTAAAAAGCTTTACTATGGCAACAACTTGGGTTATCCAGAGCTTGGAAGTTATTCGCACAGATGTGGCCCCGCCGCGCTGTACAGATCACCGCAGCCAACCTCAATTTCCACTTCCTGTCATCTGATGTGAATGCGAGACAAACCAGCAGCTCCCCCGTTTCCTTTTCCTCCACTCTTCCTCCTGGCACCCCGAGTGCTATTCAAACACAGGCAAGGCTTCCTCTGAACAATGCTGTCCCAAGGATACCGCAAAGGTACCGGGCCACATGCGAAACCTATTATTGCGAAGAATTTTGCCCCACTGGGAGTCAGTGGGAGTCTGTAATAACAACTTATGCACACATTGTTTTCTAGGTGAGACTCATCAAGATGGGATCTTAGACACGCAGCAGAGCAGCCAAGGCAGTTGAACACTCACTATTTCATACCCACGGAAAATCAATGGTCATTCAAAGGCTACTGGAAGCTAGATATGTACGCATAGCTGTGCAGCTGGAAATGCAACATTTTGGTCAGGCAAAAGTTTAAAAATCTCAAAAGGCTGTAAAAATAAGAAAGGGCAGAGGACGCAGTCCTACTCTGCTTGTCACACAGGAGACATAACTAAAGTACGGGTTTTTCCCCCGCGGGACAGGAGTGCTGAGCAATGGTTGTGCCACAGCACATCTCCTACCCCGCTGCGCAGCTGGGGGACAAGTGCTGCACCAGATGGTGCTCACGGCGACGGTGAGGGGACTCCACAGCTTCCTTGCTCAGTGACACCAAACCCAGAACCGCCTGCCCGCGGCCTTTCTCGTGCGCTGCTGCAGCAGGCCCCGCAGCAGGGATCGTTCAGCATCAGAAGTGCCTGGAGATATGGAGATAATGTCCGTCCTACATCATGGACAGCGACATGGTCCTGCAGTGGCAGCTCACCTCCTTCCAGCTGCAAAGAATACACTCAGCAGGCTCCTGACACAATCTTCTTCCCCAGGCAGAACCATCCTCTAAGGCTGCCGTATAAAAGAAGTCATCCAAACAACCATTACTGGTAAGGAGGAATGCCCACCAGAAGACCCACCATACCCCAGTACGTAGGGTACATCAGCGTTCAAGATCCTTTGAGACTCCCATTTGAGTCACAGCTACTCAGTATGTGCAATAACCTCCTATAAGCCATCAACTCACAGGCTGTAATTTGTGGGCAGCCCTACATTTATAAATTCCTATTACTGCAGCTTGTGCTCAAATGTGCATGTTACCTATTAACTCCCTAGCGCTTGATTGCAGCTATAGGTTGCTCTCTAAATGGAAGTCTTGGATTAATTCAAGACTTTCTGAACTCATTCCTGCTCAAGAAAGTCACAACCAGTTATTAACCCTGCTAACAACTCAATCAACTTTACTCCATCCTAAACAAATCTAACATTGAAATTGCAGGGGCAACCCTTTAAAAATCAGATAACAACAGCAAATGAAGAAACAGCTATTTAGTTTTCAGGTGTATGTTTTTAGCCATGTGATTAGTAACCTCAACAGGGATAATTCAGATGAACAACTACGAGCAGAGATGTAAGTAAGCCCTTAGGGTAAGAAAATAAGGGTTGAGATGATTTATAGAAACTTACTGACCTGACACAGAACCGCACTCGTTCTCTCTACGCTGACACCGTGTTAAAAGGAACTTCCCCTTTTTCGCTCACAAGGCCACCGGGATTACAACATAGTTTGCAGGCAAGAACGGCCATTTTTAAAGTAAAACCAAAATCAAGATACACAATCATGAAGCCTGAAATAAGTGACAAGGACTGTCACTCATCACTGGGCAAACTTTAAACATTTAGCAGCACAGAAGCGCTCTAGGTTTGACAATGCTGGAGAACAAAGCCCTTTGCCCCCTGCCATGATGCTGCCCTAGATGTGGTCCCCAGCAGCGAGGGTACCAGGGCAGCCGTGCCCCACACCCCGACTGCTGAATTCATGCAGCTGCAATGGGGTATTCGAAAAGGAACAGCCTGCCTGTGTGAGAAGCTGACTGAAAGCCACAAAATTCATTTCACCCAAGCTATGAAAACAGTACATTTTGCCATATAAAGGTATTGCTTGCTGGCCTAGATTCAGAGGAACAACCTAGGCTGAAAGGATCTTTAAAAACACCACTAACGATCACCCCGGAAAGTGAAGGATCTAATGCATTTACAAACACCACTATTCTTCCCCTCACACTAACCCTGTTTCCTGAATGTTTAAGAACCCAGCACAAAACACGCTCGAGAAGTCCTATACCTAATTTTACGTGGTCAGTGAATGTGGACAAACCAGAGTAACATAGCTGTGGGATAAAAATGGTAATTAATGCAGAAACCACCCAAAGCTGAATGGCTGAAAGGCACAATGCATTAATGATTCCATTTAGAGGCTATTAGAAAACTGCTCTGCTAAGATGAACCACATTTAGAATACAAACCTAGCACCTGCACACACACAAAAAGAAGCAGGAAGAAAACGTATTCCATGACAGGCATATACAATAGTTAATCAGAAATGCTTGTTTCTTAGAAGTGTATAAACCCCAAATTGTTTTGGTTTGGGTTGTTTTGGGTTTGGGGTGAAACCTACTGATTTCTCAGCACACTACCCAAATATTGGGCAGCAAGTCATATTTCCTTGACAATTTAGCTGTTCAAATACTGTATTTGTTCAGAAGATAATTATTTGTAGTGTGGAGAAAACACAAAACGCATACGCATGTGTTTGATTTATGCACTTATCCACCATATGCAGCCAGTCACACCGCACCCTACCTCGTCACCACTCAGTTACTCAAGTAACTCTCCTCTGTTTGACCTATGTCCCTGTCCTGGTTTCAGCTGGGACAGAGTTAATTTTCTTCCTGGCAGTTGGCACAGCACTGTTTTGGATTTAGGATGAGAAGAATGCTGGTAACACCCTGATGGTTCAGTTGGTGCTGAGCAGGGCTTACACCAGGCAAGGACTTTTCAGCTTCCCCTGCTCTGCCAGGGGCACAAGGAGCTGTGAGGGGGCACGGCGAGGGCAGCTGAGCCCAACTGACCCAAGGACGATTCCAGACTCTATGGCATCATGCCCAGTACAGAAACTGGGGGGAGCTGGCCAGGGGGCAGCGATCACTGCTTGGTTGGTGGGTGGCAAGAGGTTGCATCACTTGTTTTTCCTGGGTTTTGTTCCTTTTTTTTGTTTGTTGTTGTTTTCTTTTTCACTACAATTTATTATTACTATATATTATTTCCATTATTAAACTGTTCTTATCTCAACCTATGAGTTTTCTTACTTTTGCCCTTCTGATTCCCTCCCCCATCCCACCAAGGGCAGGGAGGGTGAGTGAGCGGCTGTGTGGGGCTTAGTTGCCAGCTGGGGTTAAACCACAGCAATCCCACTGCTGACACCAGCAAAATAACAGAACAAGGCTCTTGGTCACTGTGAAAGCTTTTAGCCTAAAATTCTTGCATTTCCCTAGAAAACAAAGGTGTTTTCAACCCCTGGGCTTCCAGCCCTAGCGGCGGCTTGAAGGGTCACTGTAGGCAGTAGTTCAGCGCCTGCCTCCGAGCTCCTTGGTCCGTGGGGCCGGCGCAGCCCTGGGGACACCCCACAGACACACGCAGCCCCCCACGCCCGCATAGGGCCAGGGACCGGCTGCCGAACCTGCCCCAGCCGGCGGCCCTCGCCCCACTGCGGGGCTGAGGCGGGAGCTGGGTGGGCGGCATCGGCCGGCGCTGCCCCCGGGCACGGGGGAGCCCTGGGCACGGGTCCCCGCACCGCCACCCGTCCCACAGCCCGGGGGGCCCCCGGCAGCGTGGGGCGGAGGGTGGGGAGCGCTTGGAGGTAACGCCGGGCCCGCGGGGGCACCGGGGCTGGGGAGGGCCAGGGCAGGAGGGACAGCGGCGGGGAGGAGGGGAGCCGGAGCGGGGAGGCCTCACCGTCCGGGGGTGCTGCGGGGCGGGAGGGGGGGGGGGGGGGGGGGCCGGCTGCGGGGGGGGGGGGGGCCCCCGGGGGGGGCCCCGGGGGGCGGCGCCGCTGCCAGGGGCGGGGTAGCGGGAGGGAGGCGGCGCCCCTGAGGGCCGGGGGAGGCGGGGCCGCCGGTGGGGGGCGACCGGGGGGCCGGGGGGGTGCGGTGCCGCGCACCCAGCCACTCACTCGGTGATCTTGGGGTCGAGGTTGCCGATCCAGAGGCGGTGCCCGTCCTGCAGGGCGCCCTCGGAGAGGATGGAGGCGTTCTCCAGCGGCAGCGTCTGGCGCCCCGGCTCCATGGCTCTGCGGAGGGCAGCGGTGAGAGCGGGGCCGGGCGGGGGACGCGGGCCGGGCCGGGGCCGCACTCACCATGACACCGCGGGGCCGCGGCCGCTCCCTCCTCGCGCAGGCCTCACCCCGCCCTGGCGCCGTTTTGTGACGTAGCTCCGCGGCGCGACCCGATGACGTTGGCTTGGAGTGCGCCGGGCTGCGCGACGGTGAGCGGGGCGGCGGACGCCCGCCCTCCTCCGCTTCCTCCTCCCCTTGGCCGCTCCCGGTCCCCGGCTCGGCCCGGCGGGCGGGGCGGGGCGGCCCGGCCCTCCGCGGGGCACCGGGGGGGCGCGCGGGCGGGGCGGGACCGGGCCGGGCTGGAGCGTCCGGGAGTGGGGGCGGGGGCGGGCGGGGCCTTTGACCGGGGCGGTCAGACGAGGGGGCGGGGTCAGACGAGGGGGCGGGGTCAGA
>JADKXX010005301.1:0-19759 GCA_017310255.1 Butorides virescens | reverse complement strand
GGGTTCCGGGGGGCAGGGGGCCCGCGGGGCAGCCGTCGTGCCCGAGCGCGGGGGCTGGGTGCCCCCGGAGCGGCGGAGGGAGCCCGCGGCCGGTTCCCGGCTCCCCCAGGCACCGCGCCTTGTCCGGAAGCACCCGCTTTTCCGCCCGCGTTTCCGTAGCCCCGAGCACGGCAGAGCTGCAGCCCGCGGTATCGCCTCAGAGCCCCCAGCAGCCCGGGCTGGAGCAAATCCCGTGAATTCGGGGGAGCCTGGGGGGGGGTTTGGGCCTTCAAACCTCGTGTGACAGAAATTAAAAGTTTCTACGCAAATCCCAGAAGCTTTGACCGGCCGGGCCTGCTTAGCGTACGTGGGTTTTGCGGCCCAGGCCCGGGCCCCTCTGGACGGGTGCCCGGAGGCCACGCAGGTAACGCGGGTGCAGGCTGGCTGCCACCGAGCCCCAGCCGCTGAATTTACCCGTTGGTCGCTGCGGTGCGCCCGGGCCGCTGCCCCACAGGTACAGCTGAGACCCGAATCTGTTTCTTTTTGGCATGCCGAGTGCACCACCTGCCTTTCCTCTCTTCCAGGCGCGTTAGAGAAGAGCTGCAAACGATGGCTATGGCACTGGGGTGCTTCCGTCACCTGCCCTCCCTGCTCTACCGTTCTTCCTTGGCAACGGTCCGGGGGCTGCCGCGGGCTCCTGCAGGCTGCCCAGCCCTGCTCCTGGATGGCTGCAGGCAGTGCGGCCGTCAGATGCTGCTGACCAGGCAGCTAGCCACCAAAAAAGGTAAAGGCGGCAGCCTTTCTCCCGGCGTTTGCAACCCCTCAGTATGTTGCCAGAAATTCTTTTCTTATCCCTTTTATCCTGTGTACCAGTATTGATCTAACTTAGGCAGAGCACAGCTCTGGAGGAGCTGGTTTGCCCGACAGTGTTGCAGTAAAACCTTAGCCCTTCCCACGGGAGAGGGACCGACCGCACGGAGCTGCTGCTGCTGCGCCGGGGCAGTAGCTCACCATCGTCACAGTCCCGGCTGGAGTCTGCACACAGCGTGGCCTACAAATACATTTTGGCTTCTTGTGCTCAAGTGCTGGGCTATTTACCCATTAAAAAAATACTTCAGTTTATCTTAGACTCAATTCTGAATCTAACAGGGGTTTTAATATCTTCTTTCTGCTTTCTAATGCAACAACTAACTGTTGTCAGAAATAGGAATTAATTTTATGTGTAATCTGCAGCTAAAGGTAAAGGGCAGAGTCAAGCCCGAGTGAATATCCGTGCCGCCCTAGTTGAAGATATTATCAATCTGGAGGAAACCAATGAAGACATGCAGGCAGTGGTAGAAGCTCTGAAAGAAGATTTCAGCAGAAATCTCAGTGTTAGAACCTCACCAGGTTGGTAACTTCCTTGTGGATGCTCTATTGCTTCTAAATAAGGATCCCAGTCCCAGTAACAGAGGACTCTGATTTCTTCAAAATTGATTTTTTATTGAGTTATTCACTGGGCACCCAATTACTACAACCTTGGCATCCCCAACTAAAGGCTTTCTTCACCCGGAGCTTGACCAGGAAGAATCCATTTTTGTTAATAGCTTCCTGGAAATAGCTTTTGTAAGTGGGAGATGTCAAAAGTGTCTAACTGAACTGTTTGCAGATGTGATGAAGAAGCAGGTTGTCAGCTAATGGTGCAGTAGGGCAGGAAAAATCCAATTGCCATTAAATTAGCCTTTTGGAAATTGCCATCAGGCTGGTGTCTGGCATATACAAACTTTTTTCGCTGTGCGTCTTTGTGGTTAGTGACCTCTACAAGCCTTGTGCGCTTAGTGAATTTTGTGTGGTAGGAAGAAATGTGAATATATTTGACTAACCTACAGTTACTATAACACTCTGCACTTACGTATTCCTAAGTAGTATCAAGTTTCAGGGATAAAATTTAATGTTAAACAATGACCAAATCTGAATCATTCACCACCCCAGCTCTGGCAAGGGCACTTCAGTCTTTAATGGAGTTGGAAAGCACAGCTCAGTCTCTTAACTATTTATTTTAACCTTAGGTTTTTTTTTTAATTGCACTGATAAAGTACCTCTTGTCCCATGTGCCTTTTGGCCTGTTAACATTTTGCAGCAGAAACTAGAGAGCAGATTAAGAGTAGCTCAGGGAGAAACGGAATACTTTAAATTAGGCAGTGTACAGCACCTCCTCTTGGGACTGGGGAAAAAAAAAAAGAGGGGTTTAAGAGAACACTGCTACGTTAAAGACAATAGTTGTTTTGATTTTTATAACAACATTTTGATTTTCTTTATGTTCTAAGAATTAAAAAATAACATTTCCTTTTAATTCTTAACAACCTTGCTTAGTTTTTCTATTCTAGTAACAAAAACAAACGAGTTTTGTTTTCGTGTTTTCATGCTTCAGAGTAGCATTGAAATATTTAGCTCGCAAATAGCACAGGGGATGCACGAACACAAACAGCACCTGAAGTCTGAATAAACACAGGGTTTTTTCGTTTGTAACATCTGTATTTTTACAGAGCAGAGGGGAGTGGGACGCTGCGTACGCTGTGAACTGCTGTATCATACTGAAACCCCCCCTGTGTTTGGTTCTTTTGAGGGGTCCTTGATCACATAATCGTGATGACAAAAGATGGGAAGTTTCCACTGAACCAGCTGGGGCAGATCTCTCAGAAGTCACCGCAGCTCCTTGTAGTGAACATGACCAATTTTCCAGAGGTAAGGACATTACCAAAGGCATTGCGAGGGGGAGATGATTACCACGGGAACAAACAGGTTGATGCTGAGCAAAGGAACATTTAGACAAAATCAGTCAAACCTGGCAGGGGCGAGAGCTCTGGCTGGGCTGCGTGTCGCTTCGCGGCTGACACAAAACAGAAGCGGTATTTTGCTGCCGACTGCGCGGGGCGGGCGACTCTCCAGCCCTGCCTGGTGCACAGAGCATCTCCCATGCAGCGGCACAGGGTCAGAGGAGGGTTACGTGCTGCCCGTCGGGCTGCGATTGCTCTCAGGGTCATAGCCAGTAAATGCCACGGTATGAGGGGTTTGCTCTGGGGACTGGTTTCCCCTCAGCTGAATCTCCAAGAGCTTGGTTGAAAAGCAGCGCTGAGCGTGTCCCAGACCAGATACCCAGATTAACCGTGCCCTGCCAGGTCTCCCCATTTCCCCTGCTTTTGTGGCACCCAGTAGTCTTGAGTGCACACACGCTCTCCTTTGGTTCACCTGAACTACCCACGTGAAGCTGTGCTGCATCTGCCCCGTTGTATTTTTGTCATTTCGGTTCCTTATGAAGACGTGGCCACGTGCAGAACCAAACGTGTGGTTGGAATAGTCTGTATTTGTGCTGGGGACACCAGCAAACTCCTCTAAAACTTGCTTACTTATCACCAGGGCTGGTGACACCCCCCTGAGAGCTCACGGAAGAAGCTTCTGATGTAGCCTAGGAGCTTCTGAAAAGCCTCCCTGGAGGGGCTGTCCCAGGCCTGCCCCGGGCACTGCTGAGGTTAGCAAGCTCCTCCCTTGGTAGTGCCTGCAGGTCAGAACCCAAATTAGGTGCTTTGACCTATCCTCTGGGAGAGCCGAGTTCCCTTAATTTTCTGCAGGAGCCTTAGTTAGACTTGCCCCTAAACGAGGCAGGAGATCTGAATCCCACCTCAGGATGGAGCACTGGTGGTCCCCTGCAGCGGGCTCACGCCGTCAGAGCCAGGCAGCCGTGCCGAACGAGCGCAAGGTTAGCTATTCATCCCGCTCCAGGTCTGGAGGTTTGCCAAAGCTTATCTCTATTTATTTTGCAAAGGCTTTCCCCAATTAATTAAGTCAGCAAAGTCTCAGAGGAGGTCAGTGTAAGGCACTTGACGCCTAAGTGTTTCTTAAAGCGTACCCAGCGAGTATAATGGCTTTGAAGAATGAAGGTCCCTCATCAGCGAGTGCACCGAGGTCCCTCCGAGTGCCGGAGCAGGGAGGGCTGGGGAAGTCACTCCATGACTTAGCCCAGGTCCAAGCGGGAGCCCAGGCTGAGAAATGAGCACGTGGGAAATTAAATCTCACGCTGTATAGCATTGCCTACATTTGCTTTCCAAGCCAAAGGGCCATTTTTCATTTGAACTGGAGCTAGAACTGTTTCTCTCAATGCAGTTGTTTCAATTCCATAACTGTTCCATGGAAAGATTGAACTCTTTAAAACCATTACAGCCGTGTTTACTTGATATCATTATTTACAGCATAGAGCCAGTACTTCATGGCATTGAAAAGCAAATAAAAATGCCTAAAGATCCTGGGAAAGAAAATAATGATAGAAAAGGACTTGCAGGGCCAAATTCTGTTTGCCCGAGCGTTACCAACCCAAACAAGACTATGTTTTTGAAGCGCAGCTATTTATTTCATGGGCTGCAAGAGGATGGGGGCAATATTGCCGTATTTTCGCCTTCCTCTATCTCCTCCAATATGTATGGTAAACCGTACAGTGTTTACTGCGCATCTCCTTCCGACAGAGCAAGCACCGTCCACAGGATCACACATTTACATTCCCAGCACGCTGAGCTAGTCTTGGTTATGTTTTCTCTGCCCTTGCGTTCTAGAGGACAGCAGTTAGGGCTTACAAAACACTAGCAGAGCATTCATTTTGTTCGGTGATGTCACATGTCGGAGACCTAAACAAATATGCAGAGCTTTCCTTTGCGCCTCCGTTGACAAAAGCTGAGCTTCGTAAGCGCAAGTCTGCTGCAGCAGCCTGGGGCTGAAGTTAATGACGGGAAAAGGGATCAGAAATAGCAACGCGCCTTGTAAGGAAATGCCACGCGAGTGCCACAAGAACACAGACTCGCTCCGTCTCGTTATTGTCAACGTCAAGAATGAGGCAACCTGGCAGAGCGCGGCGGCAGCTCCCGGCAAAGCTCTGCTTTAACCGTAAAGCCCGACACTCTGTAGAGGTACGCCAGCGCCCTGGCACGGGGAAGGAAGCCTCTTCATCGCTTTGCAGTTACCAGGCAAACCTGCACACCCCACCTTTGAAGCAGAGCAGAGCGTCAGCCAGCGGCGGTGGAGTTTTGAGAAGTTAATCCCAAGTAACAAGCTGCAAAATAAACATAGAGCTGGGCACAGGCGCTATTTCTCAGCCAACTGCTACCGCCCCGATGTGATGTGGTCAGGTTGTAGCGCTGAAGCGGTTAAGTTAGTTAACGTTTCTAAATTGGCACTGTGTGATTTCTAGTGGGAAACATTCAAGTGGAATTTTTAAACGCTCAGAATCTTTCATCTCCTTCGCCACAGTCAGGCTATGCCTTGGGAATTTATTGCGGTTTCACTCTGCGTTGCCTCAAACCATTCAAATAGTTTCAAAGAAGCAAAACAGTTTTCTTTTGTTGTTGCTTCCCTTCCCCTCTCCCCCCCCTCATGCCCCCCTACCCCGATACCGAGCGCGGCCGTAGTTTCCCATTCAGTTTGATCAAAGCTCTCCGCACCAATGTAACTTCCTGATCTTACTGGTAACAGAAGTAAATGTTTCCATGTTCCGTGGAGATGGATTGCCAACTATTGACAGAGTTCTGGCATATGGGAATGATTATTTCCTAATTCCCTTTACCTTTTGATCTGTTTTACAGAGCACAGCTGCAGCTACGAAGGCTATAAGGGAGAGTGGCATGAACCTGAACCCAGAAGTGGATGGGACAATAATTCGGGTGCCAATTCCTAAGTGAGTATCGATGGCTGCCCGGGTTTCTCATCAGCAAGATAACGCAGTAGGTTGCAGTGAGTGCGTTTCAGAGGGTAAGCATGCACGATTGCTGTAACGTTGTGATGCCGCTGCTTTCCAAATAGCTGTATTTCAGGTTCAGAAGAAAAAATCTGAGCCCCTGAAAGCATCTGGTGGAAGCTCTTCCAAGTATCTGAGTTCTAAGTCACCGCATTTTGGCATCTGGTGGTTGGTCTCATTGTTCTTCATCTTCCCCCTGCAGAGGAAAGTTGGTCCTAGCTGGCTGTGCAAGAGACAGCCAAAGGCTTTTGAAGCTGTATGGCCGTAATTCAGGGGGCGATTCTTTGCTGCCCTGCTGTAAATTCCTTGCGTTACACCAGCAATAGAGCAGCAGTAACGCAGTTGTGAACCAGCAGTGTTAGGGGTGAATTGCACCTTGCTGCGGAGAACACTAAAAGGAAGTGATAAAAGAAAGAGGGAGGAAATTAATAGCTTTGACTGAAAAAAAAAAAATCCACTCGGTCTTCTGATGCAATACACACTGTGTAACCGACGGCTGCATGGAAGCTTTGGCGTGGGGCTGGTGGAACAGCAGGCTGCTCCTGGCTGAGGGCTGAGCATCGTTCCCTCACCCATCTCAGGAGTCCCCCAGCCCTTGGACAAGGCAGGAGGTGCCACTGCATCGGTTTCGATCAAGAGAGCACTTGTGGGGCAATCCTAACGTTCCCTGCTTAGCCTGCTCCGGGCTGCAGTGTGCCAGGGTCTCTGCCTGGGAACAGGATTCCTTTCAGACGAAGCTAAATAGAGATGTACCCCCTGGGAGCGCGCTGAGGGCTCCCCCTGCGCACACGCGTTCCATCCCTGGGACCAGGCTGGACCTCGTGCGGAGCGAGACCTCCCAGCAGCCCCGCTCCTACGGTGCTGAGCAGCTCGCTAGCGCTGGCACAGCCTGCATGGGGGCAGCAGCAGCGCTGCTCTGCCCGGGTTTGGGTGCTGCAAGGAAAATTCACGAGTTCCTGTGGGTGCTCGGACGCTGCAGCGATGGAGCCGTCTCAGTACCCTGGGCAGATGGGGATGTGTAGGATCTCATGCCCTGGGCTTCCGTGGCGCTGGGGTGCTGCGAGCAACGCCCGCAAAGGGCAAAGGCGGCTCCGTACCCCGCCCGCGCGCGGACACCGTGCACGTGCGCCGTGTTCTACAAGCGGGGACTTCTCGGTAAAGACAAACCAAGTATTTCTCATGCTTTAGATCTACTTTAAGAATTCTATGGAATTCTATCTAGCATTTTGATCAGAGAAGTCTAATTGCAGCTTTCCGTTGCTGTCGGTGAGAGGGAATGACATTATCATTCTATTTGCTGATTTTCTTTTCCCCATGCTCCCTGCCCTTCCCCCATTCCTCAGGAGAGGAGGAGGAGGGCACCATTATCTTCATAATTGCTGAGGCTCCCGGGTTGCTGCACAGTGGTTTGATTGTTAATGGGCACTTGGGTCATCCTTGAATATGAATTGCAGGGGAGGAAACTCCAAAACTGCAAATCCCAATCTTTAAAAAAAAAAAACAAAAAAAAAAAACAAAACCCAAACTGTTTTTTAAACAAATGCGTACTGTCTGTCACTACCTTTTGCCGTGCTGCAGAGCAGAAAGGAGTCTTCTCTGCCCAGGGAGGATCGGCCTGGTGTGCTGCCTGGTTCCTCCGGTGTGCAAGGGGTGCTGCTCCGGGCAGGTTGGCAGCCTGGGGAGTCTCAAGTTAGAGAGGTTTTCGGCTTGGGAGACGCGCCCTGCTGGTCTGCCCTCGCGGGCACCTCCAGTCCCTTTTTCTCACCCGCTCTTGAGTAACGTGATCGGGTCTTTCCAAGTTTCATCCACTTACCAGGAAGACAAGCAGACAGCTTCAACCTTTTAAAACCTTCTAATGCAAAAGGGGGAGTGGGCAGAAATAATCAAATTCTGCTAGAGGCTTCTCTTTAACATTATATCCCGAATTACTTTTTTTAATTTTCTAAGTTTTTCACTTTCCCAACTCTAAAGATGTTTACGAAAGAACATATGACAGATGCAGTGGAATTGCCAAAATTATGGCAGGTGTGCAAAATGAGCAACCAAATCAGAAATGAAGAGACAATATTGTTTCTGCAGAGATTGGTTCTTTCATGAGGGGCGGCGCAGTGAAGGTAAAATCAAACCTGAATTGGCCTTGCCTGTTATTTAGAACACTTTTTAGTCTGACCGGTCAGCCGGACGCACAGGCGTCAGATTTTGCCTTACACAGCAGCGATGCTTCAGTGCTTGAGAGTGTTGAAATGGAGTTCACTTTTCAGTATTTATTCTGTTAGTTTAGTTTTTGCATTGCAGTTTGAACAGAAAAAGTACGCTCGTTTCTTGCGTGTTTACTTTGCTTCCTGCTAGGATCCCCTCTGCTCCCTAAGGCATTCGCCTGTTTGCGTTGCTAGCACTGCATAGGCAATATTTATTTGTATAAAAAGTACTCTCTGAGGGTTTAAAAAGAAAAAAAAAAAAAAAAAAAAGAAAGAAAAAAAACCAGCCATGGGAACATTTGTATTGGTTGATCTCTTGGCCGAATTTGACCTGACCTTGTGTCTTTTATGGTATTGTCTCATTTTTAGATTCATCTTTTTTGGACCCATTGTGTTACACTGGATATTTTTTGTAAATTAGTAGTATTTTTACACATGCTTTACTGAAAGCCAGATGACTCATTTGAAAGTTTAATGACTCATTGTGAGCCTTTTTTCCTTTGCCCTTTAAGAAATATGCAAAGATACCTACTATGGGGAGAAAGGGCTCAAAAAAATTCATCTGAAATAAACCAAAGCTGTTTCTGAGCTGCGTTGCTCGGGGTCGCTCATCATCAGAAGCCTCTTGCATGCTTTTTGTTGAGCAATATATGTTGCACCCTGTGTTTATCTGCAATTATGCATGCAGAGTATCTAGTTAAGCCTACTTTCTTTTAACTGATCCCTCTCCTTCACAGGAAATTCCTAGCATTTGAGATACAGAAATTACTCTTACCCGCATAAACATCTTGCGTTGGAGACGAGACGCGGCCTGCGTCGTGCTGGCTGTGGGGCTGCGCCGGCCGCACGCGGGGAGAGGAGCATCCAGGGGTTGCAGAGCTTAAACCACTGGTTGCTGGTGGAAGCAGAAAAAGAGGAGACGTTACCCACGGGGCGGTGTGCGTTCCTGGCACGTCCGTCACCAGGCTCTGTCCTGACCCTGGCAGGGCAGGACCATCCTGGGGGAGCGGCAGGATTTGACCCCGCGGCTCCTTGAGCTGCCGGGGAGGGTGACAGGCAGGGACCTTGTCCCCATTCCTCACTTCTGGCACCACTTTTCCAGCTTCACGTCACGCTTTTTTTGGCTTTAAAGAGGGGGTAGGGGCAATGGTTGCTAGACAGAAAAGAAAACATATCTAAGAACAGCTTAAAAGTCTCAGGTCTGGGGGCAGGATTAAACAACTGTCCTTAGAAACCATGGGCCTGGCTCATGTTGATGGATTCCTTAACCAGAAACAGCATCTGCCTGAAAAAAGCGTCCGTTTCTGGCATTGCTGGTAGCATTGCTGAGAATTTACACACAGTCTGGCTGGAACATAAAACCCGCTGAGAAACTCCACGGCGCTGCGCAGTGATAAAAAGGAATTGGTGTTAATAAAGACAGACAAGGAGGCATGAAAGCTGTGACCCCGTGCCAAGAAGCATAGGAAATCTGGCAGCGCTGCATAAACAAAAACATTTCCTTAAAGGCTCGGCAGCCCCAAGCAGGCGAGTGATACCCTCGGCACGATTCGCAGAAGCTGGGCGGGAGCGGGGAGGCGATAGCTGACGGCGAGCTGGGGCGGCCCTGCTGCGGAGCCGCTTGCCTCGCCACCCAGCAGGAGATGGGAGAGATTTCCAGCTCCCTCCTCCAAGTTTAACAGCCGGGATTGACTCCCCGTCCCCCCCAAAAAGCTGCCTGAGAACCTGACCTCACCCGGACCTCTGTTTGCGAGCCGGCTTTGCTGGTTTCGCCTGTGCCGCGGGACCTCCGGCTGGGGAGATCGAACTCGAGAAGCCCTAAAGGCATCGATGTTGGGGTGCAGAGGAAACCACGAGTAACCCTGCTCTCCTCTAATGAAGCCTCCGGTCCAGGCTCGAGCCTGCGCTGACCAGAAGCCTCTTGCCACGTGCAAAATTCACTGGCCACCTCCCTCCAGCCGCCCCTCAGCGGGGAGCAGGATGGGCTGGGGGGGCTGAGCCGCTGCCTGCAGGGGGCCACCATGGGTGCTGGGGCTGGATCGCTGCTCTCTAGGTCTGTCAGCTTTCCCAAATTCCTGTAATTACTAAACTGGTTCTGGGAAGCCTATTCCCTCTTGCACCATGAAATACAGATAACAGGCGAGAGGGCAGACGCCTGCTGCCAGCGACCTGGCTGCCAAGGGAAGGTATCGGTGCGCGTGCGACGCGGCCGGGATGAGGACAGGGTTGGGAAGGGCCAAGGACAGGGCTGGGAAGGGCCAAGGGTCCGATCGTGCCCCGGCAGCCTCCCCGTATCGCACCCCCACGCGGGGGCAGAGCTGGCCCTGCCCTGGGAGCCCTTACCCCACATTTCCCCAAGCTCTCCGCAGGAAGAGTCTTGGCCTCAGTGTTTTGGTGACCCAGGCTGTTGCAGCCAATTTCTAAATACTCCTGTGAAATGTTTATTTTGCGATATCTTCTGCGAGCAGGCGGGCGCTCTCTCGCTAGCGAGTCCACCAGGGGTTTTCGTTCTCAAGGCGGTCTGGAAACGTCAATAGCCAGGAAAAATAATTAAAATATTATTGTTAAGCACTAGCAGTTGATGTTGACAGTGATCAGCTGTAGGTGCTGGAGCATTACCAGAGCCGAGGCGACACGTCAGCCGTTCCTATGCCTTATTCAGATGGCCAGGCTCCCTCATCACCTGCAGTTTTTAGTTTGGGATGGAGAGTTGAGGATTTTCTCATGGCACCACGGCAGTAACTGGCCCTGCATTGGGGGGAAGGTGCAGCTGAAGTTCTCCTGGGCCGAGATGCCTGTGGCTAGCCATGTCTGGCATCATCCCCTCGTCAAACCGGGCATTCACATCATCTTGGTGGAAAAACCCGATCGCGATGAGCTGGAATAAGGTTGAGCGAAACATAAGCTTTGTCGCTTCCAGATACATAATTCAGGCTCTTCAGCTGCAGGGAGGCGATACCGAGTTTCAGGGAGGGACGGAGGTCTCCTCCTGGCTTTGCAGGACCACGCTTTTCAGCTCCATCCCTCGGGTCTGGAGCTGGATTCTCCCTCTTTCCTGCAGGTACTTTGGCAGCAGAAAAAAAAAAAAAAAAAGAGGAAAGTCTGAGCATTTCAGCATGACTTTCAGGCACTGCAGTGACAACTGTATAACGAGTAAGATTCAGACCAAGTCCCTCAGCTTCGGGCTGTGCTGGGAACTTCCAGTGCTAGGCTCAGGACTCGCTTCACCGGGGCGCGCTGCCCTGGCGATGCTGGGCAGAGGTGGCTGATGCGCTCGGGTCGACCAAAGCGGGATGAAAACACGTCCTGAGCTGTTAAACCCCTCTGCCCTCGCCACATCGGGGCTCCACGCAGAGTGAGCTCCGTCTTCGCGCAGGCGGCTCTTGGGCATCCCTGCGCAGCCCGGCTCGGCGCCGCGCGGCAGCTCTGTCGAGGGCAGTTGGAGAGGTACTGCGGCTTTTACCTGAAGTCCATTGCAGAAAGTAAATCTGGCTGATGCCATTTTTCCTTTTGGTGTTTTCTTTTTTTTCTTTCCCCTCGCTGCTAGGGTAACGAGAGAGCACAGGGAGAGCCTGGCCAAGCTTGCCAAGCAGTCCACCAACAAGTCCAAAGAGGCCCTGAGAAAGGTGCGAAGCAAAAGCATCAACCAGGTAAAGAAGTCCAAGAACAAAGTGTCTGAAGATACCATCTGGCTGCTAGAAAAGCAGGTAATGTATTTGGTTTTTTCCTCCTGCCATATCACGATGTGGTCCGTTTGTCCCAGGCCTTGCTGACAAATCTCCAGCACTGAGAACCCGACTGGGGAATGGGTGGCCCTGGGCTGAATTTTTGGAGTCAGCAACGGCTGTTGTATTTGCTTTTTCTTTGTGAGATTTGGGGCTTCAATCTCAAAGCCAAATTTATTATATGAATCATTGTAAACTGACACAGGGGAAAAAAAAACCAAAAACAAAACATTCCCTGCAAGCTTTCATACTATGAGGGACTGTTGCACAAACCAGCTGAACTTGGGGAGCAAACAGCCCACGTCCGTAGCTTTACCACCACTTACACAGCGCCTGGCCACTGCAAAACAGCTGGTGTTAATGAGGATTGCTCCAGTTTGTTATTAATGAAAAGGCTAGCAAGATTATCTCTGTTAGGAGTTTTTGGCTCCAATTCAGGAAAATACTTAAGCACATGCCTAATTCCCTAAGAGCAGATGTCACTAAAGTCAATTACTTGGGCATAAACTCAGGCACAAGCCTAAGTGTGTTGCTGAATTGATACCTCTGAAGGCAGGCCATTACTTTTTAGCTGTTTGTTTATTAACAGCTAAAGTTAGATACATTGCAAATGCTTCGGGACAGTTCTCTGTGTGCTCACAAAAATAAACATTGATATACAGAGCATTTGTGCAAGCAGGAAAAATGGCCATGCTATTGTAACCGAATCCTGTTGGGAAGCCCTTCTCCCAGAGCAGACAGATGGTTTTCTGCATTTGTAGAGGTAGCATCTGAAGACTAATTTTCGCTTGTCCCCAGATTTTTCAGGACGAGGAAGGGTCATCGTCGCATACCTTGGGAGCGAGTACATCTTAATCAGTCCCGTAAAACTAGCGCATACGCCCCCCCCATGTGATCCAACCTTTATCTGCACTCACTCAAATAAGCGCATGCACGTTTCTGTCCTGTTTATAAGCTTGCTCTGTCCATCCCGTTTTATTAGGAGACCCGACCCCTGGGCAGGGCTTTCACAAAGCCGTTTATCTCTTCTTACAAAAAACTAAGGGGTTTGCAAAGAAACGAAGGCTGCGCTCCTGCTGGTACTGAGTTTGTCCTAATAGTGGAAAGGTTGCAGGCGGCGATGAGACGGGCCCTCTGTTCCCTGTTAAATAAGGACTTGACCAAGTCACTTATGAAGCTCAGCCAAGCGTTTGTGCTGTGCACCTCTTCCCGGAGCCTTTGACCATTCCCTGTTCTCACTGTGCAGATGCAACACTGGCACAGAATCACTGAGGTGGTGGTGGTGGGAGCCCCCAGGAAGAGCCCGTTACTGCCGCAGCACTATTTGGGGTTTTATTAGGACTTTAGGCTTTGTTTCAGGAGGCGATCCAGTCATTTCTTTCCCTTTAAACTCTGGCATCCCCTGGCATGTGCCTCAGACTTGTTCTGTGTTGCCGCAGATCCAGCAAATGGCAGACAGCGCTGCAGCAGAGATGGACAAGCTCCTGGCAGCGAAGACCAAGGAGCTGCTTGGATAAGTGTCACCCCTATGGACACGCTCCCCCCTCGAGCGAGAACGGACTGCCGTGCACCCCAGCCGCCATCCCTGCCCGGGGTCAGCAGCCTCGAGTGATGGGCAGGGGCCTCTCAGCCAGACCTCCGGAGCAGCTCTGCCCTGGCTGCTCCGATTCCCCACCTCGGGCTGAACTGGAGGGAGGGGGAAGCTCTCCTCGCTCTTCATCCAGGTGGCTGCAGAATTGGGTGAACTAAGATTTAAAAATAAAACAGCAGGAAGGAGGAGTGGAGGCTGCTGGAAGGGCTCCCACACAGACGCTGCGGCACAGGAGGAGAGGCTGCCCCGCTCGCCTTCCGCCCCAGCCCCTTTGCATCCCAGCACCTCGCAGCCTGGCAGAAGCGAGGACCACGCACGAGAGGAGCCTGCGCTGTCCTGCTCTGAACCCCGGCATTTGTTTTCGCTTAAAATAAAGTCAAAATGATATGTGGAGGAGCAGCCTTGGGACAGCCAGTTCCCAATTGATGCATCCCCTTGGGTTCACGCGTCTCAAAAGCAGCGTTTGCCCGTAGCTGTGGCCAGCAGAGTTACCTGCAGCCTGGCCACTGAGGAAGGCACGAGAGGGCTCAACACTGACTGGTGCGGCGTGGGGAAGGGAGATGGGCTTTGCGGTTCCCTAGGCTTTGGGGACAGAGAACTGAAACCAGTGCTGTCAGCATTGGCTGTTTTAGCCAAGACCAAGAGCCAGCACAGGAACTTTCCAAAACCAGCATCTGCTCTCCCTGACCAGTTACGGCACATGCGTGTGAGCCACCAGTCCTACACGTCAAGGGGCAGAGGAGGTAGAAGCAGAATGGGGTCCTGAGCACATGGCACAGCTCACCTCCTCGCTACCAGCAGGTACTTCCCAGCAAACGACCTCCCCTCAGCCTCGGGCGATGGCAAGAGAAGGGAAGGTGGTGGCCAGCCCCACTCCCAAAGCATTTGGGTTCAAAGAGCACCAAGTGCTCTGCGGTCCTTAAATAAACAACTCCCAAAAAGTTAGTTTGTGTGCAGTGGGGAGGGGGAGGAGGATGAAGGATTTGCTCTGCTAGGGCCCCACATGTCAACAATTTCTCTGCTTTGTGTATTTTGGCCAAAGCGCTTACCATGATAAATGAATAAAGGAAAATGGCGAGCCCAGGGCGGTTACATGGCTCAGTAAATTGCTTTCAGCTGATTACTGTATTTCTTTTGACATTTATCAACTAGGCTTTTTTTGCTGTTGTCACAGCCTCGGCATCCCAGCAAGAGCCCAGGCTTGAAGGGTTTGAGGAATTTCCCAAGTATTTACGGATATTCCTTATCCCGTAGCATCTCACTCCACCTCACACAAATTAAAACCTAGCGGTGAAACTGCACCAGCGCCGGGCGCGGGACGGAGCCCCTGTCCCCAGCGCTGTCCCCAGCGCAGCCGTGCCCCCCGCCTTCGGAGGCAGGAGCTGGAGGTCTGGGGCTGGCACTGCTGGGGAGGCAAAACCAGGGGCAAAAATGGCTTTTAAATGTGAAGAAAGGCAGAGACCTGTTCTCCGAGCGACCGCAGCTGATGGCCTCATGGCCTGGGAGAGTTTGGGGACTCGGTCTGTCTGCACCCTCACCTCGGCCCCCGCGCTGTGCATCAGCCAGGAGTGGGTGCAGCACCCCCTGCTCTCACCCCCCGAACCAGCAAAGCGGCAACGGGCAGCACCCGAGCCCATGGAGCCACAGCACCACAGCCTGTCCCGCTCTCACCCCCAGCAGCACCCGAGCCCATGGAGCCATGCCACTGCAGCCCACCCCACCCTCACCATCTCCCACAGGACAAGCGGACAGAAGCACCAAAAGCCACGCAGGATCACGGTGGCACCCACAGCACACGGCTGGGTGCACGGCACCGTGCTGGCCTGGGAGGCCACCCCCCGCCTGCCACAGCCACAGCAAAGCACCCAGGAGAAGAGAGGAGAGGACGGACACTCACTGTGCTCAGCGTGACCGTGGGTGGCTGGCACACGGGGTGGCTCTGGGCAGGTCCCCCTTCCCCTTTTGCTGCACAAATTGTTCACTGTTCTGGTGCTCCACACTGGGAGCTACAGCACCAGGCCTGCCTGCTCCAAAGACCTCCTCCTCCTCCACCATCAGCAGGAACCTCTCCCTTGGCTCCAGCCTAGATTGCACCCAGAGCTGATAAGAAGCTGCAGCTGATGCTGTTGGCGGGTGGGGAAGGAGCTCCAGCTGCACCGAATAACACAGGAGGGAAAGGGACCCTGAGCCAGAAAATGGTTGGGCTTGGTATAACATGGATCTGATGTCAGCGATGCCACTTTGGCCACCAGTTTGGCCTCAGCAGAAAATGCCACTAGGTGGTGCAGGGCAGAGCCGGGGTGGGGGTGAGGGAGGGCTGTGGCTGGACCCCCTCAAGCTGTGCCCTGGGCTCTCCGCACCCTGCCGCGCTCGCCGGGAGCCCTTTCCCAACAGCACATGGATCCAGGGCACCGGTGGGTTCCTGCCTGGCAAGCACCGCCGTGCCCCGGTGGGTTGGTGGTCCCTGAGGGGGTTGCACCCCCAGCACGCACGGTGCCCCTGGGCCCATCCCAGGCAGAGACCCCGCACCCTTCCCCGCCCGGCCACGGGGAAATGCGGAGTGGTGGCAAAACGAAGGCAAAAACTCCGAGGAAGCTGGAAGCTCTCGACATAGTTAAAAACCAACATTGCTCTTCAAAATAGATGTGATTGCGCTCCTTGTGAGTCATCGAGCAGAGACACCAAGATTGCTTTGTGCCAGGGACGAGCCCGGGCGCTGATTGTGTGCCGCCCGGATTTGTATAAAACAGACCATGGATGGCATGTCAGAGTTTACAGCTCGCATACATTTTCAACAGTGAGCTTTGCAAAATGTATCAATGTAATCTCTGCCTCCTATATTCCGTGTTGATTAGACACGATTTCTGGCTGGATTTTCAGAAAGCTCAAGTGCTTTTTTAATCACTACAGAAGCTCATTATTGCTTTCCAGTGACTCTTATGTCCTTCACTTCTCCTTTCAGATTAGAGTCTATAGTCAGATGAATATTGGATGATTTCATTACATACAAATGCAATCAACAGTTTTGCATAAATTTTTCCTCTTTTCTTGAGTTTCAATTGACCTCAGCACCCGTGGAGGCAGGCGCAATACACATGTAAATGAGCTGGCATTGCTGCAAAGACACGGATGCGGAGAAACAAGATAAACTGTCAGATAATATTCAGGATTTTTAAGAGATCAAAAAATACTTCCTTGTTCAGCCGAGCCGTAAAAATGGCACCTTCAGCTGCCGGGGAATTTGCTTTTGTTTTGCTGGGTGTCTGGTTGTGGACAAAGGCCAGGAGTGGCACCGGCGGCCGAGCGAGGGGCTGAGCAGCGCCGGGCCGGCTGCCGGCAGCGGCGTGGGGACGGAGCGGGCGCCGTGGGGAGCGGGTGGTGATGGCACAGGGCTCCTGCTGGCGGAGAAGGCGCTGGTTTGGTGTGGGCAGAACAACCACGCTGGGGAGGTGCCGACCACAGCAGAGCTGGGGTTGGGGGCTGAGCCCTGGCCGATGGCCGGTACCGCCATCCCCAGCTCCCGCTCTGGCATGACCATCGCAACCATGGGATGGAGAGTTCGGACCCCCCCGGACCCCCATCTCCTCCCAGGTGGCCCCGAGCATCAGCCCCGTGGCTGGGGGCACCTGCCGGGGCGCAGGGCTCGGGCGGAGGCTGCCCTCCTCGCGCTGGCTGCCTTCCTCGGCAGGGCACAGGGGAACCACACGTTCAAAATATATTTAAACTAACACTCCACGCGAACAATCAGGGCTAATTTAAACAAACTATAATTAAACATAAAGGACCTCTTGGTAGGGAAGTCGGGGAAAACTGTCAGCGGTTACTTTGAATGCGAAGCCCTTACCTTTAAAAGAATAATTTTTGTGCTAATGTGAGCAATCCAGCACTCCCACACTCGCCTTTGGGGGCTGGTGGGGAAAGAAACTCTTGGGTTGCTTTTGATACCTTTACGCGCTAATCTTCTTAACAGATTTTTAATTAATGGGAACAGAGCACTTTGCAGCCGTGAAATCTATTGGTGTAATTGCCTGGTGGATTAGTCCCATTAACCACACAAATTACCTGTCTCCAGGCCACCGGCCCCACCAGGGAGCTCCCCGCGCTGGACACACCGAGCGGCCCCATTCTGAAGCAATTTTGATAAAATAAACTCTCTAATCAGGTAAATAATTCCATAAGGGAAATTGCTGCCTTCCCGCAGTCCCCCTCCAGTGGGACCTGGCTACTTTCAGGGGAATGCAACATGCCTCCAATTAGAGACAAATCTCCAGCTCAGAGACCGTTTGGGAGAAGCCCACGGCACACGGGACCCCCTCGAACTGCAGCGGCCAAGGAATTAAGGCATTTAAGCTGTCAGCCGGAATCTGGCCCGGCCCCTGATTACCTGGGGGGACACGCAGCGTATTTAGGTTCGTGTCCGTTGCAATTTCCTGGCCCCCAGCGTTGATCCTGAATGACTCGAGTCCGTGTCAGGTTCCTGCCCGGGGTCCCTCTGACACGTGGCCCTGGGCTCGGGGATGCCGACCTTTGGGCAATTAGGGACATCCAGGCTGGCCTGAGCCCAGAGAAGTGGAAATGTGCAGTTGCCCTGAAGAGCCACCGGGCGAGCGGAGCCGCCTGCGCCCATTTCACCGCAGCGCTCAGCAAAGCTGCGTGGCTCTGCCGGCTGCCATCACCACTTGGGGTGGGTGCCTGGACCCTGGAGTCCCTTCCCAGCCCCATCCAGCGATCTCCATTGGGGTTCTGTCATAATTTTGGACCTCAACCCGATGGGGATTCCCATGGCTTCCCTCTGCTCAGACCCCGAGATGGGGATGTGCTGCCCCAGGGATGTCCCTGGGCAGTTGGGTCACTGGGACCCACGCGTGGGGGGCACAGCAGGGTGCAGGGCATCCTCATGGTGTCACGTGGGGATGCGCAGCCCCAACACGCTTCCCACCCAAACCTGCTGCACCAGCCGGGACAGCTCTCCAGCCTTAGCCCCGTGCCTGATCTTCCCCCCGTGATGGGAGACTAAAACTCTCCCCTCTTGGCCACCCCCATGGCTCCTGGCACGGGGAGCAGAGGGTGATCCATGGGGCCGCTCTGAACTGGAGGGGCTGAGCACCACTGTGGCCAGGGTGGACCCGGGCGGGAGGGCCGGAGCGCGGGAGCCACCTCACTGTGCGGTGCCAGCAAGCGCAGCCAGGGAACCCTACACCACAGGTAATTGGCATCAGATGCTCCCTGACCTGCCGCATCCACCGGGAAGCTGGAAACATTTATTTGTCTGAGCCGGCGGCTCTATCTGCGTGCGGGAGGCGTTGGCGGTGGCGGGGCTGGGCTCTGCGAGCCTAATGAGTCTGAGCTGAAGATGATGAATATGATTGCTGAAAGCGCTTTCCTGAGTCCTCCTTTCCTGGGGCTCAGGTTACGAGTTCCCAGACAGCCTGTCCAGCCCCAGCTTTTCAGCTCTGATTTGTAGCCCCCCAAACAGCGTCTGTCAGCTCCCCGCGTGGAGGAAATGCTGGGTCCTCTGCCGTCGAGCCCGGCGGGGCTGGGGAAGGGGTTGCCAGTCCTGCTCAGCCATCTGGGACAGCTTCGCTCTCCAGGCTGCCCCACTGCTGCCCCACTTGGCCCTGTGCCCCCACAGCCCCCCCTTGAGCCCTGTGCGGGGTGAACCAGACCAGACCGATGCCCTGTGAGGGGTCTCCAGTCACCAGCATCTGCTGCGCCGTTGTGCTGGACTGAAGCACCTGAGGCTGTCGGGAACTTCCCCGTGGGGGACTCAGCACCAGTCACCTCTCAACCTTAAGCTAGAAAAACGGGAGTTTTGGCTTCCTTGTTCTTTGCCCAGCCCCTGCAGCCCAAGGTCAAGGGTCCACCCGCCGAGCCACATCCCACCCAAGGAGCCTCTCAGGGATGTGCCAGGATGGGGCTGTCCTGGGGATGCTCCATGGGCCACGCAGGTCCCCTGGGATCAGCGGGACACACTTCGCCCAGGCACGGCCACCCATGAGCACAGGAGCGGGGGGTGCGGGGGTGCCCCTGCCCCACTGCCCCGTGGCTCTGCTCCCCGCGGGGGGCTCGGGCAGGGTCCACGCCCGCACCACGGGGCCACTCTCGGGGTGTCCCCCCAGCCCCCTGGGCGGCCGGGGCGGGCAGGGGTTTGGGGGTGCCGACCCGCCGCGGGCTCTGGGCTCCCGCTGTCCCACGCCGGCGGCGCTGCGGCGCACGGAGCTGGGGTCACCCCAGGCCCGGGGGAAGGGGGTGCTGGGGGGGGGGGGGGCGGAGGGGCGGCCCGAGGGGGAGCAGCCCAGGACCGGCGGTGCTGCGGGCCCCCGGTGCTCCGGGCCGGCGGGGCTCCCCTCCCCGGCCGGCGCCGCGCCGCGATAGGCGGTGTTTTGCTGCCTCCCTACGGGAGGACGCGGCCGGCAGCCCCGGCGCCCGCAGCCCCGCCGGCTCCTCCACCGGCACCGGGGCCTTGCCGCCCCCTGCCCCGGGATGCGCCCGGGATGCGCCTGGGATG
>JADKXX010005300.1:0-75150 GCA_017310255.1 Butorides virescens | reverse complement strand
GAGGCTGCTGCACCCACAGACGGCAGCCGCCTGCATCCGAAAACACCTCCCGTCCTGGGGCACCCACCGCCGGGGCTGGCACCCCGGTGCAGATGGAAGCAGGACTGCCGTGGCACCCCGCACCCATCCTGCTCCGCTGCTGCCCTCGGCAGAGGCCGAGCTCGGGTGCTGGCATGTCACCAGGGCAGTGCCAACAGTGCCGGGACAGCCGGAGCCACGGCCGTGTCCCCCCCCCACTGCTGGGGGGAAAGAAATAGGAAGCAAAACTCCAGCGATGCCTCCGGCTGGAGGAGGGAAGCCACGGGAGGAAAGGGGGCGAAGCCGCAGCCGTGACCCCCGTGGCCGCTGCTGCGAAAAGCAGAAGAGCAGCGTGAGAGCGGCACGGGGCCGGCGGAGAGGAGCCAGACAGCACGGCACGAGGCATGGCGAGGCCCCGGCACCGCAGGGGAGGAGAGGGGAAGACCTTTGGGTGTCAGGAACTGCTTTGGCCACCTCTGAGAAGGTTTTGGGTGCTCAGGGCTGAAACCCTCCAGCCAGAGCCCAACCACCCCAGGCTGCCTCTGCCACACAGCCGGCCGTCCTGCCGCCGTGTCCCGCTGGTCGGCAAGGAGCACTCCCAGGAGTGCCACGTCCCCACTGCTGCCCTGCGCTCGGAGGAGCAGCGGCCACCCATACCCACACCCCCCCCTCAGCCCCGCACCCACCCGCCCCGGGGAGGCTCTTGCTCTTCCTGAAGCCACTTGTGTGAGTTTATTTTCCCAGTGCAGACTCCGGGCTGTTCGTGCACTTTGGGAACTCGCACGCTCCATCTCCGGTTCCATGACTGACGACAGCGGGGCCACACACAAGGCTGTGGTCTGGGGTCAAGAGGCTGGGGGAGACCCCTCACGCCACTCGCCTCCCCCCCCCCGGCCCTGCTTATTCCTGCAGCAGGACCACCGAGGGCAGAGCCCCCTCCCTGGGGCGGGGAGGAGGGGGGAAGTCTGCAGTGAGCTGCCAGATCCAGCTGGACCTTGGCCCACCGATGGCCTGCGTGCTGCTTAGCGCATGGCCCTGCGGCGCCCGTGCTCCCGGCCGGGGCCAGCTGCCGCGGCGAGCGGTGCCGGCACCCGGCGGGCTCGGCTCGGTGCTCCCCCGCGCTGGCACTGGCCCAGCGGCCGCTTCCTCCCGCGCTGCACGTGCTGCAGAGGCAGCGGCCGCTGCCCCACGAGAGCCTCCCTGGCCCCTCCGAGGAGGTTCATCAGGCCAAAGGAAACCTTTTCACTTGGCTGGTTTGCTCCTGACTTCCCCCAGGACCATGGACACGTGGGGCTCGGCAGCGCCACGCTGGAGCTTCCCCTTGCTGCTACAGAGCGTTGTGGGGGGGTTTGCTGGCCAGATGCGGTGCCCGCATTGCCAAGCCCATGGCAAACCCGTGGACGTGCCCCTGGCTGGGGACAGGGACTCATCTGGGGACCCGGGCTGGCTCCAATCCTGGGACATGAGGACAGACATCCTGGCTTGCAGCTCAGCCAGCCAGCCACCACGAAGGGGAAGGGGGGAGGTTTGTTGGCAGCCGGGGCTGGCAGCGGGGGGGTCAGTAGCTGATGGGTTTGTGCTGAGCAGCCCGGCGTGGCACCGAGCGCCTGGAGTGAGGAGTCTGGGTACCGGGTGAGATGCCAGGAGTGGTGGGGGTGCGCAGGACAGTGGGGCCACCCCCAGCCCTGCAGCTGCTGGCAGCAGCCCCCTCCCTCACCCAGCAGCTCGGGGACACCCCCTCTATGGCAGCCCCTCGGCGGCCCTGGTGAGACAGCCAGCCTTGCGGCTGTTGCAACCATTTCCCATATTGTGCAAGTGAATGATTATTAAAACCTGACGAGAGGGAAAGTAGCAGAGCTGCGAGAGGTCAGGAGAGCTCCCGGAGCTGGGACATCCCCAGGGACTGCCGGGCTGGCTCAGGGGGCACGGGGGAGTCAGGCTCTGCCAGGTCCCACGTGCTGCGGTCAACAGCACCCGGCGTTGGGTGCGGGGTGGGAGGGGGAAAGGCCAGAGTGCTGGCAGTGCTGCCTGTGGGGACAGAGGGGAAAGATACACACCCGCAGGGTAAACCACTCCGCTGTCTGTGGGGCTGTGACACCGTGGGCCTGGTGGCGGCAGCGGAGGGGGAGACCCGGAGCTGCCCCACTCCTGCAGCCCAGGAGCGCACAGGCACGGGGTGGGGGTGGGGGACAGGGCAGCGCCTGGGCGAATCTCTGACACCATCTCCCTGTGCTCCTACTGAAGCCACCCCAATGCCCTGCCAAAATCTGTCCCTCCGCGCTGAACCGCCAGCCTGCCATGGCTTTATATTTGGTGGCCATCCACAGGCAGCTCGGCCGCTCTTTGGCTCATTGGCCAGAGGATGGGGCGAGCGGCTGGGCATGCAGGGCCCAGGGAGACGGTGCTGCCCGCAGGCAGGCTCGCAGCAGGCAGGAGCAGCCCTGGCCCCCCCCCGCTGACCGTACCAACTGCACACGAACAGCAAAACCTGCCCCTTGTTTCCAGTCTGTATTCGTCACTGGGAGGCAGCCGGTGTCCCCACCCTACGAGAGCTCATCGAGAGCCCGCTGAGCTCATGTTTGCATCATGGCTGATGCATTTTCCCACTGAAGCTGGATCCAAGGCCCTTGTTCATTTTTGGACACCTGTGCTGCTCACCCTGCAGGGACCCTTGCTCCCTGCTGCTGAAACCCAGCAAAGCCCCACAGCCCTGCTCCCACAGTCCCGCTCCCACAGCCCCACTCCCACAGCCCCACTCCTGCTCCATCCCCACCACACGGCTGCTTTCCACGCCAAGTGCAGGAACTGGGCAGGAACCGCACACCCCCGGGCCCTGCTGGGGCTTCCTGCCGCTCTGCAAGGAGGTGACAGCAAAACCCGAGATAATCTTGAAACTCACCCAGGCCCGTGCCGGGGTCTCTGCCGCTGCTGCAGAGCAGCACGGGAGATGGGGAGCAGCCGCAGCCACAGCCCCTGCACGCTGGGTGCCACCAGGCTCGGGGACATCCCTGAGGCTGGCCCAGCAAGGTCTGCAGCCCATCGTGCTCTCGCCCACTCCAGCCACAGGCAAAGCCTCTCCTAGCCAGACGCGCTCCCCTGCGGGGTGGCTGGTGCCTGCCTGGGCTGGGCTGGCCTGATCCTGTCCCCATTGTCAGAGGGCTGGCGCTGGGGGGGCAAAGTGCCCAGGCAGGAAACACCCAGCGATGGTTTCACTGATAAACTCAGCTTTTCTGGCTGTTGGAGGCTGTGGGCAGTCTGGCTCCTGGCGCCGGCCGGGCAGTGCTGCCAGGGCAGCCTCCTGCCGTGGGGTCAGAGGGATCTGAGCCCGTGCCCATGCTGCGGGGATGGTGCTGCTGCCCGAGCTGTCACAGGGTGACCCAGGGCATGGGGACCCAGGCAGGGGGCTTGTGGGGTCCTGGGGCACCTGGAGACCAGGGCGTGGGCATGGGGGTGCTGGGGGATGTGAGGACCAGGGAGACATGGGCACCAGGGCATGGGGATGCTGGGGGGATGTGGTGTGGGGACCAGTGCATGGGCATGGGGATGCTGGGGGACATGGGGACCAGCACATGGGCATGGGGATGCTGGGGGACATGGGGACCAGCACATGGGCATGGGGATGCTGGGGGACGTGGGGACCAGCACATGGGCATGGGGATGCTGGGGGACGTGGCTTGGGGATTCAGGAGGGCGTGGGGACCAGGAGATGGGTGTGGAGATGCTCGGGGAGGGGGGGACTGGGAGGGACACGGGGGAGACCTGAGGATGGACAGGGGGCTCCTGGGGGACACGAGGCTCAGAGCACGGCCGGGGACCCAGGGGTGGCGGCGGGGACCCCGGGAGGGGTGCGCGGGCCGGGGCAGCCCCCCCGGCGGGCCGGGCTGTCGGAGGCGGCCCCGTCCCGTCGGGGGCGGGCGGAGGCGCGGCGGGGGCGGGGGCGGCGGGGCCGGGCCGGGAGCAGCGGCGGGACGCGGCGGAGCTGCCTCTCGCCATGGGCGGTGGGTGCCGGGCTCGGGCCCCGCCGGGCGCGGGGCTGCGCCGGGCCGGGCTGCGGCTGCTGCTCGCCCACGCCGTGCTGCTCTGCGCCGCCGGGAGCGCCGCGACCGACGGCTCCGGTACGCGGGGCGGGGGCCGGCACCGGCAGGGAGGGAGGGAAGGAGACCCGGGGGGGAGCGGCGACATCCCGCACCGGGGGGGATCCGGCATCGGGGGGACCCGGGGAGTGAGGGGGGACCCTGCCCCCGGGGAGCCGGTACCGGGAGATGCGGGGGGGACCTGATCCCGGAGGGTCCGGTCCCGGGGGTCCTGGAGCCCCGGAGGCGCAGAGGACGCGGGGCCGTCGGGGCACCGGGAGAGGTCGGGGCGTTTGCTGCGGGACGGGTCCGCGCTCCGCCGGGGCCCCGGGGGGGGATCGCGCCCATCGCCCCGGACCGGTCCTCGCCGCGCTGCTGCCCGGACCCGGCTGTGGGGCCGCAGCGGCAGCCCCGGAGGGGAGGGCAGGACAGCAGGGCAGGACAGCAGGACAGCAGGGTAGGACAGCAGGACAGCAGGGCAGCAGGGCAGGACAGCAGGACAGCAGGGCAGGACAGCAGGACAGCAGGGCGGGCAGGGCAGCCGGCAGGAGCTGTGGCACCACCAGCTGGGAGCCCCGAGGGCACCGCCTGGGGCAGAGTCCCCCCAGCAGCCAGAGCTGCAGGGTTTGGCCCGTCACGCCTGACCAGAGACCAAAATTGCCCATGAAAAACAAACTTCCCCTCTACCTCCCGCTGGGGCCCTGTGGGGACCACACACGGGGGCTGGAGGAGCCGTCGCTGGCCCGAGCGTGGCCGTGGCCGCACAACGGGGCTGGGCTCCCGCCAAGCCCACTGCCGTCCCATGAGCCCCTGGGCCAGGATGGGACCGTGGCCACCCCAGGGTGGCCCCACCACCAGGCCGAGAGGCAGCACCCAGCTGCTCCCCGCAGCCTCCCAGCAATAACTGTGAACGCTGGCAGCCAGGGCCCTTCCCAGCTCTCCCCAAACGCATACCAGGTAAAACTGCAGTTTGGGGGTGAGGATGGAGGTCTGGGAGCAGCAGGGACTGCTCCGGTGGCCTGAGCCATCGTTTCGTTCCCATGCCCATGTGCCGCAGCATTTCACTGCATGCTGGCACAGCCTGGGCTGCCCATGCACCTGGGGGTGTCGAGGAGTAACGCTGCTCATGGCAGGCATCCACGGAGCATGTTGTGAAATAAAACCACGTCTCGAATCCCATCAGCTCCATCCCCAGCCCCTACAGTGCAGTTCCCTCCAGGTCCTTAATGGGGCATTGACTCCAGTCCCTCTTCCGTGAAATGACCTTCCTCCCTGCAGAAAAACACGTGAAGCTCGTGGCACTTTTCAGGTTTTACAGTTCCTCGCTAAAGTAACGTTCGCAGCAAAACCAGCCCAGGCACGTGGGCTGCAGCCCTCAGCGGGGCCCCGGCCGCCTGTGTTGCAAACGGTGCTGATGGTGACCCGGTCACCGGCAGCCTGCCCGGGTTATCTGCTGCTGTGGGAAGCGACGTGCCCAAACCTGAGAACCCCCAAAATGTGCACAGGCTGGGCATGCAGAGCTGAGCAGGCACCCCCCGTTGCAGGGGAAGCGGGACTGCGGGAGAAGCAACCCGAACCAAGCGGGTTTGGGGTGCCAGGGTGGGGCATGTCGTCCTTCCCCCTGCCTGTGCCCTCTCCCTGAAGCCATCCCGCTGGGAGAGGAGGGAATTCTCCGTGCTGGAGCGGCTGGTCCTGTGCAAAACCAGTGGCCCCAGGGTGGTGACTTCCCTGTTTCGGCAGCGTATGTGTCCAAAAGGGAAACACAACCCAGGGTTGCAGCGCTTTGGGGCCCCATGGCGGTGCCTGTGCAGAGGGCGGCCGTGCCTGCCCTGTGGGGCGCTCCAGGAGTCGGGGTGCAACCCAGCAGGAGGTGACAGATCCACCCACTGGGGACAGTGGGGCTGGGTGCCCCCAGTGTGGCCAAGCCGCGCTGCAGCCCTCCGGGCTTCTCAGCCTCAGGCTGCTGGGTCAGAGCAGGAGCGAGTGAGGAAGAGGAGGGCTGGTGCTGGGGAGGTGGCAGGCACCCCGCTGTGGGGCCCATCGGGCACATCTGCGTGAAAGCAGGGACCCCATGGGATGGACCTGGCTGTCACCCACTGGGCTGGACCCCAGGTGGTGGGGACAGGCAAGGGGCAGCTTCTGTGCCTGGATGGCTTGGCCATCTCCCATCATGGGTCCCATCTCCCTGAGAAGCTCCTCCTAGGGGTTGAGGACAGCTGGGAGCAGCATCGGTGTGTCCTGCTGGCCCAGGACAGGGCCTGGGGACCCACTGGGAACCCACATGCCCGAAGCAGCTGGGACAGACGCACGCTGGGATGGCGCAGTCATGAGCAATCCCCAGAGCTGCCTGATGCACGCCAGGATCAAAGCAAATTTCACTACGTGGGGGGAAAAAAAAAAGCTACCTGGGATATACATGAAAGGACAGCTCTCTTCCAAGCCTTAATTAGGGAGGGAGATATCTGACTGAGGAATTAGGGGAACTGTGCCGGGCCCCACGGTGCTGCCAGCAGAGCAGCCGGGCTCCTGCTCCTCCCCAGCACTGCACCAGGAGGACCACAGCCCTAATCTAGCCCTCAGATCTGCTCTTGAAGGCCAAATAACAGGATATTGGGCTGAGGCTGGGATCTCCTTCTCCTTTGGGTGTTTGCTGCTTAGGGCACTTCTACCTGACTCCTTGTAGGCTGCACCTTGGCTCGGATCCGTGATGTTTGCTCTCTGTAGACTTTTCCTCTGGCTGCGAGCAGAGCCAAGCCGAGCCCATAGTGTTTCTGTGTTTTCTCTGGCGGTTACTGCCCTTGGCTGCTGGCTTGCCTTCAGAGGTGTAGTTTTGTACAAGTGTTCTTGCAAAATAAACCTGACCGTCCTCTCCACAGCCATTCCACAGCTCACACCCGCTGGCAAACGGGAGGTGCGGCAGCACCCGCACACCACCGGGTGCCCCAGCTCCGACGGTGGGGCAGGGGGGGCACGGACCCTGCCGAGCGAGGGCAGGCAGGGACCTCTGGCAGAGCCATTTCTGATTCATGCCCGCTTCCGTAGCCCGTGGTCAACCACCTCCTCCCAGCATAGCCCCCCTGCAACGGGGCTCACAGAGCTTCAAGCCAAGCTGCACGGGGAAGCCTGCTGCTGCACCAAGAGCCCCGGGGCTGCATCAGCCCCTCGGGCCAGCCTGGCCCCCTACCCACAGCAGATCCTTGGGGCCAGCAGCCTGGCTCAGGTGCAGGGAGGAGGATTGCCGACCCCCACATGACGTGCAGCTGCGGCCCTGGCATGCTGCTTTTGCTCATGGTGCTGCCAGAAGTGGTTGCAGATGACAATCTGGCTGCACGGCATGTGCTGCAAACGGCTCGTGGGCCCGAGGAAACCTCTCTGAATCAGAAAAACAAGTGCGTGCGCTTTTCATCGTCTTTAAAGCCTGCGGCTGCGGAGCAATGTACCATTGAGCAAGCCCAGCTCCAGCCCAGCCATGATTCACCCCAGGTTGCTTTGGCTGCGGTTTGCAGAGCGGATGTTGTCCCCAAAATCTGGCATTTTTCAGCGGTGGTGGAGAATGTTCACCAGCTCTGCCGTCATGGAGGCGGCCGTGCTCCAGCACGGAGGCTGGCAGCAGCTTTTCCCACACCTGGAGCCATCCCGGCCGAGCCAGCGCAGGATTCCTGGCCGGGGTGGGGAGAGGCACGGAGCCGCTGCAGGAGGGAGGCTCCAAAAGGACACGAGGGGGTTGCTGTCATGGGCCAGGACATGCTCTGTCCCCCCCCCCCCGCCCTTTTGGCTGGAACATGCCGCTCCCACCACACCTCCGGGACCCCGCGGCGCTGACACCGCTGTGAACTGCGGGAGGAGGCAGCCCGGCCAACCCCGGCACGCTGCCAAACCCGCCGTGGAGGAGTGCTCGGCCACAACATGCCATCGAGCCCCGCGCCAGGGAGAGCCCTGGCAAAGGGAACTTCTCCTGCCTGCCCATGTCAGCTGGAGAGACGGGGCAGAACCTGCGGCATGGAGCATCCTCCGGGCCCCGTGGCCGCAGCGCCTGCGAGCAGCCCTGTATCCCCTTGGGTCGCACCAGGCACGGCATGGGACCGCTCTTGGGCAACGCAGGAGTAGCCCAGAGGATGCTCCAGCTGCGCTGCCATGCAGCCCCCTTTGCAAAAGTTCCCGTCTTGCAAAAAACCGAACGGGTGGTCCGACCTTAATTTGTCTGAGATAAATAAGAACCTGCCTGCTGCCTCCCGCCTAGCTCTGTAAAGGCATCTGGATGCATGAAAAGATGAGATGAAAGGGAGTCTGACGGAAGAGCTGGGAGCTGAGCGCGTCTTTGCAAGCCAGCCCCCATGACGTGAGGGATTTGGGGTCACAGGGCTGAGCGCAGCGGGGGCAGAGCTGCCAGCCAAGCCCCGGGCTCCCAGGCAGCCCCTGCCCTGCCCCAAGTGTGTGGCTGGCTGGGACACCGAGCAACTCTGCAAAATTAGCTTTATTTTTCAAAGCTGTTAATTTTTAGCTGCAATTTTCTATGGAAAAAATGTGGTTTCTATTCTGTGTGCCTGTCCCTCCACCCCAGCATTGGAATCTGTTCCCAAATTCCAGAAGAATCTGAACCAGGTCTGTTGGGAGTCTGGTGAGCTCACGGACCACGTGGAGCAGGCGATGGACCTGGGAGACCTTCCTTCACCAGCCACGGTGCTGGGCACACCGGGAACAGCTCTCGGGCCCTGCTGGTGTTCAGGACACGCTGCCCTTCCCCATCCCCACAGCCGGTGACACCAGAGCTGAGCACTGTGTCGGTGGCACCCCTGTCCCCGAGTGCTGCGCGTCCCGGTGGGGCTGGGGACCGCCATCGAAACCCTCCGGCGGGTGTGCTCCCGGAGGTCAGGGCTCTTGGCACTTTCATTCTCCTGGCTCCATCCCGGGTGTGTGGGGACCGACCTAAGTTGGTGGCAGTGCTGCTCCTGTCTCCCCTCTGTCCCGTGGGCTCCCGCCGCCGTGGGGCGGGCGGGAAGGGGCCCTTATCTCGCGTCTGCAGGCTGGGGCGCGAAGGCGGCGGAGGAAGCGGCCAGGCAGGAGCCGGGGGAGCGAGGCCAGCAGTTGGCCGCCTTCATCCGCTCGGGACGGCGAGAGTGGAGGAGCCGCTTGCCAAAGCAAACTTCAGCCCTGACAATTGCCATTATTGTTAACACCGGTGCTGTGTTTGCACTGCTTTATCCCACGCTGGGGCTCCGGGGGCACAGCAGCCTCCCCCCCTCCATGCACAAGGCTACAGCCCTGGCCCTGCAGGAGACCACTGTGGCACGGCCCCGTGGTGGCACGGGGCACCGGGCAGGGCACGGCCCTGGCAGCAACAGCCCGAGCTGGGGCCGGGGCTTGCAGCACCCGTCGGTGCGTGGCCACGGGGTGCAGGCGGTTCCTTTGGCAGTCCCAGTAAGGGACTGGTTTCAGACAAGGCTAACTGCCACACGGAAGGAGGGACGGTGCTGAAGTGATGCTCCTGCCCGAAATACCTCACCAGGGAGGTAAAAGAAAAGCTGAGCTGTAATCCCTACCCCAGGCCTGATATTGCAATGGCCAGGGCCATGCCCAGCTGCTGCAGCACGGCTGCCATCTCCCTGCCGCACATCATTGACACCGGCCCCGGGGGCTGCAATTGCACCTTGTCTCAGGGGGAACCCCCCGGGGTGCACCCCCCTGAGCTGGGCCCGGGGCGGCTCTGGCCGGGGCAGCATCGCCCCGTGAGGAGCAGGGAGGCACCGGGCGCGGTGACGCGGTGGCTGGGTGCTGATGCCTCTCTCTCTCCCCCCGCAGTGAATCCCTGTTGCTATTTCCCCTGCCAGCACCAAGGGGTGTGCGTGAGGGTCGGCCTGGGCGGGTACGAGTGTGACTGCACGCGGACGGGATACTTCGGGGCCAACTGCACCTCCCGTAAGTCCCCCTCGCCCAGAGGACCTCCGGCACCCGCGGGTCCCGGGGCGGCACGCTGCGCCTGCAGCACGCGCTCTCGCCAGCAGCGACGGCGCGGGTGGGCCGGGGTCGTTAGTGGGCTTCGTTAGCGGGGCGAGCGATTTGCCTGTCTCTCTCCCCCAGCCGAGCTCTGGACGCGCCTCCACAACCTGCTGAAGCCCAGTCCTGCCTTCTACCACTTCGTCCTGACCCACTTCAGGTGGTTTTGGAACATTATCAACAGCACCTTCATCAGGGACACGCTCATGAGGCTGGTGCTTACAGGTGAGGGGTGGGAGTGGGTCTTGGGGTGCAGCAGGACTTGGGGACCCCCCCCCGGGCATCAGCAGAGGTGGGGGTGCGGCGTGGCTGCAGTGATGCTGAGCAGCTCCCGTGGGCACGGTGGGCATCAGGCTTGAGTCGTCTCATCGGGAGACCCAGGGAGGTTGTCACCCCATTGCTCCATCACCCCGTCACCCTGTCACCCTGCCCGGGGGGGGGCTGCCTGGCCGGGCAGCAGCGGGGCGCAGGGCATCGTCAGGCTGGGCTGCCTGTGGGTCCCCCGCCGGCCGGGCAACACGAGCGGCTCTCGGCATGCCCCCGCTCGCCGGGCCAAGGGGCTCCTCAGCAGCCACGTGGAAAGCAGCCTGTGGAAATACGGAGCTGGCCCTTCTTACTCATGTTCCCACACACATCCCCTTGCATAAATACTCAGGTTCCAGGCCTTGGAGCCATAGCGACGCATACACAAGGCTCCGGCTGTTGGTTTTAGTATTTCTGTGTGATTGTCCTCTCATTCATCACCCAAGAATCCACTTAGTGCATTAGCACGAGCCCTCCTCTTCTGCGGGGAATTGCAGCCTTTAAAACGCTCGGAACAGAGCCCGGGACGCCCACACACCCCCCGCTGCCGGTACCTTTCTGGTTCTTGGGAGGGGCAGGGGAGGGCGTCTGGCAGCGTGGGCAGGCAGGGGCTGGGGGCAGAGCCCCTGAGGTGCTGCCCCGTGCCCCGGACCCCACAGTGGTGACCCCCATCTCTCCTTTCAGTTCGTGCCAATCTCATCCCCAGCCCCCCCACCTTCAACTCTGACTACGGCTACATCAGCTGGGAGGCCTACGCCAACGTCAGCTATTACACCCGTGTCCTCCCGCCTGTGCCGGACAACTGCCCGACGCCCATGGGGACCAAAGGTACGCGGCTGGCCCGGGGCGTGGGGCTGAGCTGCCGGAGCAGCACGCCGGGTCTGTACCTGCTGCAGCATCAGCCCTTCCCACCCACCCGTGCCCGAGCTTCTGCTGCCATGGATGTGCCTGCAAGGCACTGCTGGCAGTGCCGGGTGGCACCGCTGTCCTGCCCGAGCTGAGCCCGCGGCGGGGACGAGCCTGATGGCATCCAGAACGCTGCTGGGGAGGCTCAGGTTGAGCTGCTGGGGCAAGTCGCAGCCTGCGTGAGCAGGGTGTAAGGCATCTGGGCAGACAAGTCGGTGCCTGGCGCCGCAGCAGGCACGGCAGCGCTTGCCGACAGCCCCGCGGCCAGCACCGGTACCCGGCCGGGTCGGCACGGGGCACCCGCCTTCAACCTCCATCCTTCGCAGGGAAGCAGCAGCTCCCCGACCCCCAGCTCCTGGCGGAGAGGTTCCTGCTGCGGCAGAAGTTTGAAGCTGATCCCCAAGGCTCCAACCTGATGTTTGCCTTCTTCGCCCAGCATTTCACCCACCAGTTCTTCAAGACGTCCGGGAAGATGGGACGTGGCTTCACCAAGGCGCTGGGGCACGGGGTGAGGGGTGCTGGAGCGGGGGGCACAGGGGCGTGCGGGGGGAGCGAGGAGGGGGACCGGGGCTCGCAGAGCCTTGCTGAGCAGCCTTGATGCTGTGCTCTCTTGGCAGGTGGACCTCGGGCACTTGTACGGGGACAACCTGCAGCGGCAGCACCAGCTGCGGCTCTTCAGAGATGGGAAGCTGAAATTCCAGGTACAGCCCGGCACGACTGAAGCGTGTCTCTGCCCCGTGCTCCAGGGTGGTTTGAAGCCCACGTCCCTCTGGCAGCTGCTGGGCCAGAGACTCCCAGGAGCACCAGGAGCCCCCCGCCCTGTAGGAGACCCCAGCCCTGGTGCCCTGTGCGGAGCACTGCCAGGGCCCCCCTCGGTGCCTGCTGGTGGCAGAAAAGGGGAATGAGCTTTGGGGTGGAGCTGTTGTGACAGTTGTGACAGGACAAGGGGTAGTGGCTTTAAACTAAACCAGGGTAGGTTTAGACTGGATCTAAGGAAGAAATTCTTTACACTGAGGGTGGTGAAACCCTGGCAGGGGTTGCCCAGATTGGTGGTGGAGGTCCCATCCCTGGGAACATTCCAGGCCAGGTTGGACAGGGCTGTGAGCAACCTGATGTGGTTCAAGGTGTCCCTGCTCCTGCAGGGGGGTTGGGCTGGGGGACCTCTGGGGGTCCCTTCCAACCCAAAACATTCAATGATTCTATGATTCTATGATGGCAGCAGGCATCCTGCAGCTGGGGCTGTGCGAGGGAGATGTTTCCACCCTGTTCAGCGCTTGCAGGAGAGCGGCCGTGATGCCCACAGGGAGGCAGGTCCCAGCTGGGCAGGCTTTCACCGGGGTGGTTTTCTCCCCTGCTCCCTTTCTGCCATCCCGTTCTTGTCTCCCCAAGGTGGTGGATGGAGAGATGTACCCCCCAATGGTCACCGATGCTCCGGTCCACATGGTCTACCCGTCTGCTGTCCCCAAGGAGAAGCAGCTGGCGATGGGGCAGGAGGTGTTTGGGCTGCTGCCGGGGCTCTGCATGTACACCACGCTCTGGCTGCGCGAGCACAACCGCGTCTGCGACATCCTGAAACGGGAGCATCCCACCTGGAGCGACGAGCAGCTCTTCCAGACGGCTCGGCTCATCCTCATCGGTGAGGACTGGTGATGCCGCAGGGCACGGGCACCATGGACCCCCCTGTCCCACCTCCCCGGGCAAGCCCCAAGGACTTGGGTGCTGGTCAGCCTCCACTTGAGGGTGGTGGCCAGTCTGGCTTTAGAGGCTGGAGGAATTTCTCTGGCAGCCTTCTGGGGATCGTTGGCTTTGGGTCATATAGCAAAAATTGGCTTTGGTCCATCAGAAAATTTCATTTGTAATAATTTTGTCATAGTTTTGAATTATTTCATTTTAATTATATAAATTACAATATATTAAATTACTATAAATTTACTATAATCTCAAGAAATGCCATTTTGGACCAAAATCCAGGAGAGATCCATGCCATCACGTTATCTCGTATCAGGGTCAGCTTCCTCAGAAGCCATTTTGCTTTTGGCAGACTGACCTTTGCTGGTGAAAAAATAATTCACTGAAAAATTCCCAGCCAACCAGCCCGTAGTCTGAAAGGTCCCAGGCAGCGGATGGGTGCGGGGACGTGCTGCCGTAGCACATGGGTGACATCTCGGGGTACAGAGCTCCTGTGGCTGACGGCTGCTTCTCTCACCTCCTGCTCAGGGGAGACCATTAAGATCGTCATTGAAGACTACGTCCAGCATCTCAGCGGGTACTTCCTCAGCCTCAAGTTTGACCCCGAGCTGCTGTTTGGGACGCAGTTCCAGTACCGGAATCGCATCGCAGTGGAGTTCAACCAGCTCTATCACTGGCACGGGCTGATGCCTGACTCCTTCATCATCCAAGGGGAAGAGTACAGCTATGAGCAGTTCCTCTACAACACCTCCATGCTCATGGACTACGGCGTGGAGGCGCTGGTGGAGTCCTTTTCCAAGCAGATTGCAGGAAGGGTAAGGTCCTGCTCGCCTCTCCCTGCCGGCGCCAGGGCAGTGGGACCACGGGAGGGATCCTCGTGGTGCCATAAAGGCAGATGCTGCTGTGCTGTTGGGTGGTGGAGCCCAGCTCTGGGGCTCGCAGGGTGGCAGGAGGGTTTTGAGCTCTTCCACCATGCAAAGCTCTGGTCCAAGGCATCGCCTGTCCCTGCGGTGCCTGGAGTGCCGCTGTAGCACACCGGTGTCAAACCTCCCCATTCGGCAGTGGTTGCCGTCACACGTAGAGTCTTCTACCCAGGGCAGCACCCAACATGCATCTCAGGAGTCCTCCCTGCAAGCTCTGTAATGAGCCTGGGCCTTGGCAGCCCCATTTGCTTCTTCTCGGGGCTCTGTAGCAAACATCTCGGTGATGCCAGGAGCCTGCGGTAAGCTGGGATCTCCTGGCCCCGGGGTTTTGGAGCAGCCTGGGCAGGGAGCAGCCTGTCTGGCACTGTTCTTTGCTGCCATCGCATGGATGTTTTCTTCCAAGCGATTACATCTACATTTCTGACGGTCTTGTCTTGTGCAAAGCAGCAAGGCTGAGGTGCAGACCCGCTGCTCTTTGAGTGTTTGGGTTCCCCCTGTGACCCCAAACCCCCATAATCTCTCCCCTCCTCCCAGGCCAGTGGGTCACCATCCATCTGGGGCTTCTCCTGCACTGCTCCCTGACCCACCCTGAGAACAGGACCGGCTTTATCCCAAGCAGCTCTACAGCTTTTTTTTTGGCAATGATGTCCAGCGATTCCCCCTCTTCTCGCTGCTGCGATGACGTGCTGGTCTCCCCAACACCATGCCCAGGACAGGGATGCTTTAGTGCGGGGCGGTGGGGCTGTGCCGGGGCTGCCCTGGAGCAGATGTCGGTGCTGCCCCGTGTCTCATGCGTGCTCCTCCTTGTATTCTCGGCCTCCAGATTGGTGGGGGAAGAACCATCAACGTTAACGTCTTGAAAGTGGCCGTTGGGGTCATCAAGGAATCCCGGCAGCTGAGGCTACAACCGTTTAATGAGTATCGAAAGAGGTTTGGCATGAAGCCCTACAAGACCTTTCAGGAGCTAACAGGTAGGGCTGCAGCGCTGCCGCAGGAGCTCCCAGGGCTTTGCTGGGGCAGTGCAGATGCTCTGCGATCACAGCGGGGTACGAGACCACGAGCTGTCCCTCCACGCCCCCGCTGGACTTGCCCGGTGGAGCAGCCGCTCCTGCCCACCCAAACCTTGCCTGGTGGTGACCCTCATGCCAGGGTGGACAGGGCTGGTGCTTTGGTTGCAGGGGTCCTTCCTCCTGCGAGGCTGGACAAGTGGTCCAGAGGGCAGTGCCTGGCCTGGGAGCCGGGCTCACCACTGCCTGGGTTGCAGGAGCTGCCACGTTCCTGTTACGCACAGCAAGGCCAGTCCTTGCTGGGGGCAATTCCCTTGCTAAAGCACTCTGATGTTCACTTGGTGCAGGAGAGGAAGAGACGGCGGCAGAGCTGGAAGAGCTGTATGGAGACATCGATGCTCTGGAGTTTTATCTGGGCTTGCTGCTTGAGAAACCCCAGCCCAATGGTATTTTTGGAGAAAGCATGGTGGAGATAGGAGCTCCATTTTCCCTGAAGGGACTTCTTGGAAACCCCATCTGCTCCCCAGAGTACTGGAAACCCAGTACATTTGGCGGAGCAACTGGCTTTGAGATAGTTAAGACAGCATCACTCGAGAAACTCGTGTGCCTCAATGTGAAGAAGTGCCCATACGTGGCGTTCCGTGTGCCAGATGCTGCGGAAAACGGCAGCCCTAAGGCTGGTGGACCATCTACTGAGCTCTAGCACCAGGACAGCCTGCCCAGGTAGAGACCGTCCTTGCCCAGGCGCTGGCTGAGCGAAGGTCCCGGCCTGGGGCTGAATGTCCCGTTCCTTCCCGCAGGGAGGGGCAGGGACCTGCCCACCCCAGTGCGGAGCGGGAGCAGGAGCGGGAGCAGGAGCAGGACAGAAGATGGTCCCACCCTGGGCATAGAATCATAGAATCACCTCAGCTGGGAAAGACCTTTAAGATCATCGAGTCCAACCATTAACCTAGCGCCGCCATCCCACCACTAAACCCTGTCCCTAAGCACCTCATCTGCCCTTCTTTTAAATACCTCCAGGGATGAGGACTCTACCACCTCCCTGGGCAGCCCCTTCCAGAGCCTGACAACCATCTCGGTGAAGAAGTTTTTCCTAATGTCCAACCTAAACCTGCCCTGGTGCAGCTTCAAACCATTCCCCCTCGTCCCATCGTCTGTTACCAGGGAGCAGAGGCCGACCCCCACCTCGCTACAGCCTCCTCTCAGGCAGTTGTAGAGGGCGATCAGGTCTCCCCTCAGCCTCCTCTTCTCCAGACTAAGCCACCCCAGTTCCCTCAGCCGTTCCTCGTACGCATCCTGCACACCAGCCCTTGAGGAGAGGCCGGTACCACCTGGGACTGTGAAAAGCTCGAGTGCCTCAGGAGCGTGGCTGCCGCCGCTGTCCTCAGCAGACCCAGTTCTCTTGCTAGCGAATACCTTGCACTAAGCCAGCTTTGGGGTTCCTCAAGGGATGCCCACCTCTCCAGGACGCTCTGGACTCTCCCGCGCTTTGTCACCCTCCATCCCTGCAGCTTTCCAGCACCAGGCCACCAGCAGCCCCTCTTCTGCAAGCTTTCCCCGCTCAGGACAGAGGAGCCCGGGGAGCCCTCGCAGCCTTTCCTCCTCTGCTGCACCCCGTTAAGCCGCTGAGCTGCCCCAGGGAGGTGGAGGAGGCAGGTGGCAGCGTGCAGAGGGACGGGGAGGACACGCCGTAGGTGTTCACGCTGGCCCAGCGGTGGCTGAGCTTGCAGTAAGAATTCACTTCTCCTGCAGCCGCTCCGGACTGCCCACCCCAGCCTGCCCAGCACACGGACGTAGCCGAGACACAGCCAAGAAGAAAGAACCAAAGCAAAACCTCTGTGGGAGGAGACCAGGAGAGAAGCAGCAGATCAGACCCCCTGCTGTGGGACCCCAGCACACCCCGCCGGCCGCCGGAGCGGGGCTGCTCGGAGCAAGATGCTCTGTGCAAACACAGCGATGAAGTCTCTTCCATCCTGGGATCATTGCACCTCCCTGCATTAATAGCTCAGCAAAAGGCACCCCCAAGGCACACAGAGCCTGCTTCTGGCCTGCTCCAGGAACGCAGGCAGATGTCAGCCCTCGCTGACGTAACGACACGGTAGCTGGCAGCCACTGTCACTGTCAGATCCCGGTTCGCCTGCAGGAGAAGGGACATTTACAATAATAAATGACTTTAAAAACTCCTCTCATTTCCTCCAGCCGGTTTTGAAGCTTTGTCTGGCCAGCAGCAGGCCCTGCAGGAGGGCAGGACGCTCGGGAGGCGGCAGGAGCTGGGGGAGAGGAGAAGTCCCTGGAGTGTGGCTGGACGGCTGGGGTCCCTGTGGGGCACGGCCGGGCCATGCAGCCGGAGCGGACCGTGGTCACTGGTGGTGTGCTGTGCCACTGCCAACTGCATCAGAAGAAATAAGTGGAGAGACCTTAGGAATTGCCTCGGCGGGGGGGTCTCTGGGCCTGAGTCTCCCGTGAAGGTTTGAGCTCTGGTTGCCCTCCGGCCACAGCCCTGTGCTGCGCTGCTCCGATGCTGATAACACGGCGCTTACATCCAATATGTATTTCTGTCACATAAAAGCTATCCACATGTAAATCTTGCTGGCCAGGTATTTTGTAGGCACGAAATAGCCACCGTCTGTAAGAGAGCTGTTGGCTGCGGTTTCCCCCCGTGCTGAGCTGGCGGAGGGGACCGCTCCTGGGCTCCTGCTCCGTCCCTGCAGGACTTCCACCCGGCACCGTGACGTGGTATCTCCAGGTAGATATATCCAGGTAGGCACAGCCCATCCCTACTCTCTGCTGCCATTCCCTAGGTGGGAATGAGGATGGGTGGGGGTGTTGGCCGTTTGTGGGGGGAGCCACAGGCTGTGATGCCCTACCTTCTGCCCTGGAGGTTTCAATCATTTCTGGTTGCACCAGCTGGTTTTTTTTATCCCTGATCAGCCAGGTACGTCATGAGCCAAATTCCTCAAGCAGGGGTTGTGAGGCACTGCCAGGTGATAATAAAACTGATTATAGGGAGGTGTTACAGGAATTTTAAACCAGGAAGATTTAAGGAGCTGGCGCCTTGGCAGGGACGCGTTAGGAGGACGTCATGGCAAAGGAACATCTGCAAGTCAAGACTCCCAAAGGAAGAGCCTTCTCGCTCCACTCTTTAACCCTTCAGAAATGAGATGGGTTTACCAGGATATCATCTGGATTTTAATCACCTTATGGCAGATGGGGAGGCAGAGGCAGGTCTGGCTCACCGAGGCACAGTGGGTGGGTTTGCCTGCTGCGTGCTCACCCGGGTCAGCCCTGCCTGTGGGGGGGATGCTGCTCGGAGATGCTGGGGACCAGCACGGGGAGACCCCAGGCTGATGGTGGGGGCAGCACCACCAGGCAGTGGCAGGCTCCTGAGGGGTGCAGAAGTGCCGAGCAGCAAGCAGAGAGCAGGACACAGTCCTTTCCCATCCCACAGTTCCCTCTCCCCAGCTTTCCCCTTCCCTTCCCCTCTGGGTGGGAAGCCAGCACACAGCGGTGACGCTGTGCCCAGGCACCAAAATGACCAAAACCCACCGGCAGCTGGTTATGTGGCAGTGGTGGGGGTCTCTCCCCCAGGGTCTGCCCCACCACCGGCTGTACCCTGTGCTGTGACCCCCCCGAGGACCACGACCCTCATTGTACTTCGCTCGCTCAGCCAGCAATGTAACGCTCACGAAAAAGGCAAACGGCAGCAAACAGGGAGCAGTACAGCATCCAAAGACCGTCAGTATGTCTCAAACCCACGCTGGGATCCACGTGCCCGTGTCTCCAGCCAAGCGGCGCTCACCTCCAGAGCGTGCGTGCGACTGCCCGAGCTGCTCCAGCCTCCAGCATCCTTCACCATCTGGCTAAAGGCCCAAGCTCGGCTCGTTTCAGTTAGACCACAAACATCCCGCTTTTGTCTGTGGCTATCAAAGGCTGCCAGCACTGGTTTGGTACCAACTGATAAGCGTGTGACAGCCCCTCAGGCCCACGGAGAGCCGCCTAGGTGCTCTGCCCGCAGGGAGGAATGTCTCACCGGGAACCAGCTCAGCTGAGCCAACGCTGGCAAAGCTGGCATCTCCCAGCCATGCCAGCAGCTCCCACACGGCACAGCCCAGGACAGCAAAGCATCTCCCTCCTGTATCTCACCCTTCTGCTAGCGGGAAAAGCTTTGAAATTGTTTCTTTGTAGGACTAACACGTACCAACCCCAGGCACAGCATCCAACACGCTATTGAAACCTCCTCCTCCGTGAGCCCGGGGACCCCCAGCCCCCACATGGAGCTTCCCCCAGCCCAGCACTGCCGAGCCCTTGCGTTTTCTTTGCCAGGCTTTCAGCCGTGGCAGTTGGCAGAAATCCCTCACATCACCACCACCTTGCCCACCACAACGCCACAGCCACCTCCAAGGTGGAAGACAGCACTTTGCATCTAAACGCGGTGTTTAGTCCGGGGCATCCGCCAGCGTCACCCAGCCAAGTGCCTGCCACCACTGCGAGCTCTGGGGACGGCGCAGGGGCGAGTGCTGCCCGACCTACCCTCTGTTTGAGCTCTCGGTAAACACAGCTCCTAGGATGTCCTCTGATTTTTTAAACAAACGTCTCCAAGGAGCCCAGCTGTAGCTTGCTGGTACGGTGCGAGCACCAGCAATGAAAATATCTGTCTGCAGTTGTGCGACCTCTTAAGCGGGGATTCTCTGGCCAGGAGGTTATTACTGACCAGAGTGGACAGTACGAGGAGGACCGATGGTCTGCGATGCTTTTTCATGCAAACCCATCCCTGTGGTTAGGGGGGAAGGGGCAGCGGTTGCAGCCAGGCTGCAGCTGCTCCAGAGTTTCCCTCTCCGGGCACCCTGCACCCTTCCAGCCCCATGCCCGGTAAAGATCCATGCTGGAAAGTCATCTAAACCCAAAGGTAGCAAAAATAAGCAGGGTCCTGAGGCTGAATGGAAAAGCAATGCCTCATCTGAGCATCACCCGGCCTGCCCTGAGCCTGCCCCAGCGGGCCCCTTTGCGGCGTGCGTCACGCCAGCGATTGCGCAGGAACATTTGTTTGGATTTTCAACAAAGGCATATGCTGACCATTTTAAGAAAGAAGAGGTAGGTTGGAGGCCAAAAAAAAATCCGTGTAAACTTTTCTTTTCTAAATCTTGTCCCTTATTGCCTGGCACCCAGGTCAGCACCGTGATTAAATGCCCGAGTTAAGCTCAGCTCACCCCGTGCTTTCATTCCTGCCCTCGCTGAGCAGCCGCCTTCATTTCCTTGTGCATTTGCGTTCTGTGGCCAAATTCTGCTGTTTGTATTTGTGTGATTTAACCCGGCCGGCAGCTGAACACCACACAGCTGCTCGCTCATCCCCCCTGCTCCATGGGATGGGGGAGAGAATTGGGAAAACAGTGAAACCTGGGGGCTGAGATAAAGAGAGTTTAATAAAACAGCAGAGGAAGAGAATAATAAAAAAAAATGGTAAGAGAATGTACAGAATATACAAACCAAGTGATGCACAATGCAATTGCTCACCACCTGCCCACCAATGGATGCCCAGCCCATCCCCGAGCAGCGATCGCTACCCCCCAGCCAGCTCCCCCCAGTTTCTGTACTGGGCACGACTCCATATGGTCTGGAATCGCCCCTGGGCCAGTTGGGCTCAGCTGCCCTGGCTGTGCCCCCTCCCAGCTCCTTGTGCCCCTGGCAGAGCAGGGGAAGCTGAAAAGTCCTTGCCTGGTGTAAGCCCTGCTCAGCACCAACCAAACCATCAGGGTGTTACCAGCATTCTTCTCATCCTAAACCCAAAACACGGCGCTGTGCCAGCTGCTAGGAAGGGAATTAACTCTGTCCCAGCTGAAACCAGGACAGTATTGGATGATCATTAAATGCAAACAAACTTGGGTGATTTTACACTCCTCCCTCCCAATGCAGAATTACACCCTCCTGTAAAAATCGTTGCTTCTGGCTGCCCTCTTTGCGGTAGGCTGCTTTTTCCAAAGCAAAACATTTCTCAAGAGGCAACACAAACTACCTAACAAATGGTTTTTTCAACTCCTATTTATAGTACTTCTCAGAGATGAAAGTCAGACACAGAGATGCCTTAGCCTCGGTACATGTACCTTCTTGATCTGAAGGGTGGATCACACAAACCAGACCGAGCTGCAGCCAAGGTGAGGCACAAAACCAAGCGACCAAGAGCCAAACCCACCTGGGCCACGTCTGCACGTTTGTCCTACGCTGGAGAAGCAGCAGATGGAAAACAGGACAAAGAAAGGGCAGACAGCAAAGACAGAGCCTGTAACATCTCAGCAGGAGGAAGTCTTGATCCTTAGATCTTGACCATGCGTTAACCTACAGTCATATTTTAGATACACTACTAGTGTAAACATAGTCATAGTAAATATACAGCTGGTCTCAAAACATTTAAAGGTGATAAATACCAACCTTATTTTCCAGAACCAGCTGCTTTCTTTCTGAGCTCTCTTGTCCCGTTGAAAGTAACAGATTTGAGAAAGTTTGCTTTTATTTATGGCTTTAAATGCTGGCAGAACTGCTTCTGAAAAACGTTAAAGTGTGAACCATGCCCACACAGCTCTGCCAGGGTGAGACAAGGTGCCTCCGGTCGCTTTGCACCAGGATTCCAGACTCCCTTGGCCTTTCATGAGTGATGTTTGTAACCCAGACCAACTTCATCAGATGCACTAAAAAAAGCATCGGAATTGCTGGTGAGAGGAGGTGGGGGAACAAGCAGGAGACATTACCCTGTGGGCAGGGGCTGCCTGCCCGGCCGGCCAGAACAGCCAGGGAGAGGGGCCGGGCAATTCCACCCTCTCCTAACTTCAGCTGGTGTCTAGCGGCACAAAGAACACTTGGCTGAAGCAAGATAAGGTCTAGTGACAAAATATTTGAGGGTAAAACCCCTTCAGCCATCACAGTTGACTCATTTCTACCACCCGCCGCGCCAGAGCCCTGTACCAAAGCACAGCACCTGTACCAGGGCACAGTACCAAAACCCACTGCCACCATCCATCGGGCTTCTGCCGAGGACAATGTTATGCACCAGGGAAGCTGCTGTGCCGGAAAAGATAGGTGAAATATCTTTGACAAAACTAAAAAGCACCCTTTTATGCAAACCCACACCATTTAGTAGGAATGTATCGATTTAAATGAAGTTCTGACTTTGAGGGAAGGAGAGGCACCTGGATCAAACTCAAAACCCAATGCTCTTGATGCCAAGATGTACGTTTCAAAACAGTTTTATTTTATGGAGGTGTTCGTACAATCTCATTTTTGCTTTAGTCCCCACGTGTGTCTATAAATACACCCTGCTTCTTAACCTGCAGGTCAGGACCACATCTAATATTAGAGAAATTGAGCAGAATTTAGCACTTCGACTGGAACACTTACAGATATGGTGCTGGTACAAGTTGTAGTTTTTATTTGTATGGAATGGACTGGGACAGACACTTACAAATTAGTAACTAAGCTTTTCTAAATTAGCTTTATGCTGCTACATTGTATAATGCCCATTGAGAACGCTGGAGTTTAGGGCACCCAATCACCAGCTAGGCAGTTGGGAAGGGTTTAGCTTCAAGAGTGGCCAAAGCATCAGCAGTGGTGCCCAGCACCGGCACGGCCGCCAGCCCCCGGTGACGCTTGGGCCGCCTGTGCTGAGAACAAGCAGCAGCATTACAGCACATCTCCCCTCTACCCCCCGCTCCTTGTGCTTATTGTATCCTTCCAGATCAACGATTCATTCCATTCAGACCTTTCTTCTCTTCCTTTTTGCTGTTGGCACTGCAAACCATCTATCATACACCTGAGCAGGAGATTAATAACCAGGAGTCACCTTGCTGCAGGCCACCCGACACACAGCAGCAGGAGAGGTTTTGATCCTATTACAGTTTTGCTACCATATGGGCAAAAAAAAAAAAGCACTTTATAAAAATAAAACTTCAAAGCAACTCAAGGAGTCAGTTCTCCCCCGACCCCCTCTCCAAGCCAGGTTTTATTATGATGCTAATATGCACCCTGTCTGCACAACAGACTTCACTCAATCTCATCCGGAATATAAATTACAGCTACTTTGATTGTTTTTCCTTAAATGTGCTGATATCCATGCTCGATGATTTAATTTCATATAACTCTCATGCTTGGGTTTTTTTTTTTTTTCTGCAATTCTGAGATGAAAAGAAATAATCTCTTACCACATTTTAAAATCTGGATTTCTGCCAGTTTCCTTAAAGCAGCTACAATTTGTGCCAATTCAGTAATTTTTAATTACAAATTATTTTTCTGCTTAAACTACTTTTTAAAACACAGTTCAAATAGATACAATTACAGATTCTTCTTTTTCTATCCCAAGATCCATTCTTATTAAGAACCTAGAGCTCACACAGAGACATTAGCATTTCTTCCTGGTGTTCCAAAGTGCCTTACAGAAAACTTGCAATTAATTTAATCGTTAAACATGGCATGACATTGGGTCACATATTTAGGTAATGATAAGTCTACTTTCCTCAAAATTAAAAAATAACAAGCAAAGTAAGTCATGCATGAGGAAGCAAACATGTTGTAGTAACAGATTAAGGATGTAGAAGATGATTCAAGCATGACCAAGGACGGAGTGCTCCCTTGTGCTGGGTGCTGTGAGCAATTCAGCCCCACCACAATCTGGGCAGTAAAGCCTTTACCTCGCTCCACATCACTGGAGGTTTTCGTGCTTGCATGCGCTATAAATTGCTAACGGCCTCTAATGCTGGCCGGGTTATCTCACAGCTACGTAGCACCAGACTTGCTGGAGGCAGGGTGAACTTTAATGCAATAGAAACCCTGAAAATTACTTCCCCGAATTATGATCTGATTTATGAAGGGAGCACAAACAAAATAAATAAACACACCTTAATGAAAATGCAATCACTGACAAATGGTAATGACAAATGCAACAACAAAACCAACGCAGGAGGGAAGCGTAACAGGCAGCTGCTGCATTCAGTAGCAGTAACGTTCACAGAGACAAGTGGGCTCAGCCAGCATGGGATGGCTTTTATTCTGTGTCCAGAAGCAGGAGTCACCCCGTGGTTTTGGGGAAGATGAGAGCTTTAAGATCCGTGGCACTGGGCAACTGAAACAGCTGTGGTGATGCTTTCGAGGAGGCCTTTGTTATTTGTTATTTCTTACAAAGGACAGAGCAAAAAATTGCAGGCTCCGCAAAGGTTTCACCCCCACCCCACAACATTTTTTTCAGTTCGTGATCTCCACTGAGGCATGGTACAAAAAACACACTCCCAAAGAGCTGCCATGAGAGGAAAGCCAGGCCAGTGGCAATGGTTTTGATCCTGCTGAACACTCCGTGCAGAAACTGGATACCGAGCTTCAGAGAAGGGAATCAGCCGTGAAAAAACGGGCCCGATACTGAGCACCTGTATTGGTGACCTGGCTCTGGGCTCAGGGCTGCTCTCCTACAAAGCCATCCAGTCGTCAGGTCCAGGGGTTCTTAATGTTCAAAACACACCTGGTGACCCAGCTGAGGCAGGTCGTATGAGGCCAGACAGAAATGAACTTCAGCGCTCATTTAGTAATTTTAGAGAGAGATGAAATTCTGAGGTTATTCAAGTTCTAATTCTGCATTCTGCCAACAAAATTTTCCTTGATGCTATTCAGCACACATGCTGGAGCTCTTTGTATCTTTCTTAAGAGGCAGAGATCATTTCCTGATGAAGTGACTACTACGAACTCTAAGGGTGAGTATTTTAAAACCCAAGGATGTATTAAGAGCTGTAACTGAAAGCAGGTTTTCTCATTGAAGTCTCAGGCAAGGCTGAAGGAAGAAGAACCCTCTCCAGCTGAGAATTTTCAGGATGAAGTCAGGGGCTGTTGTTATTTGTAAGTGAGAAAGGAACAAAAATCTGATGCCAAGTGGTAGAGCAAGAAGGTGCTTTCAAGAAGGAGACTGCAAACTGGGGAACGGAAGACGGGACCTTGCACTGTTAACTGGCAGCAGTTCAGCTCCAGGTTACTAAGTCTGGAATGCTTAAAAATTTCTCCATTTGTGGTCTCAATTCTTATCTTAGCGAGTAGGTGCCCACGTCTTGAGCCAACTGGTATTCATATACACTTCAGGAAATCTGTAAGGAGACTGACCAGCTACGGCTGATCTGAGAACAAAATGTTAAAAAAATCAAAGTGATCTGGAGAAGAGGGATGACAATACACAATCTCCTGCACTTACTGGATTGTGTTAGAACTTCCTGTTCAGTAAAATACATTTGAATTGCATAAAAGCAAGGTTGTTTCAGTGCATACTTTATTGAATTAATTTAAGAAAACTGTTAGGAATTCCTAATGCTATTTTTAACAAGCAAAAGTCAAAGTGCATGGAGGGGAAGAATACACGCCCACACTAAGGAAGAAAGGGAACAATCCCTAGCACAAGAACATCCCGCAGTACAACTACACCTACTGTCCCCTTGGTGTAAGTGGTTCAGTCTATTTCCAGATCACTGTCCTCGCTGTAACATGCAGATGGATTACGTATCGAATTCAGCAGCACTAGGTCTTTTTCCGGAAGCAAACCGCATTCCTGCAGAAAAGCCTCCAGGTCTACAGCAAAAAAATCTTCTCCAAGCTGGTCAGTGATTCGTACAAAATTGCCGATGAGCTCACCTGCCTTATAGATCAGCAAAGCTGGCAGAGCATTATTAGTAAAGCGAGTGCTAGCACCAATGAGCGAACTCTTTACTCTGCAAAATTTAACTGTTGGATACTCCGCAGCCAGGCAGATCATACAGCCATTCAGGGATTCGGTGCCAGGGATATCATCTTCGTAAATATGGATCATGATCAGCGTGCTCTTATGCTCTTTATCAACTGTGTCCAAAAACGCTTCTCCACTGGTAATCTCAAAAACCTGTTTAAATTGCTGCCCGCTGTACAGCTGCTGCCTCATCTCCTCCATTCGCTGCTTCCTGTATCGCTGTAAAAATTCCTCATCATCCTCATCATTGTGAATCATGTTATATTCTTGCAACGTCATCTAAAAAACATGCACAAAGACACATGAAAAAAAGATCTGCACCACCATATGGGTCACTTATATAATGAGAATTTAAATCAAGAGGATTAATGTGGGTCACTCATCTTTAATAACAGCAAAGTGCAACCCAGGAAGGCTCAAGCACGCTCTGTATTACACTCCATTTTGATCTAATTAGAAACCATGTCCAGTGGGAACGGCGATTTCAGCCTTGGGTATTCTAGTTTCCACAAGCTGCACTAATAACACAAGTGGCTGCTCCATGCTCCCACTTTAATTCAGGTTAATGGTGGCTATGCGCCACGAGCAGTGATTTGGATACCCTGCCTGACCTAAGCCTAGCTTCTTTTTCATCAGCTTTTTCGTTGAGTTTTTCAGTTAACATTTTGTGGCAACCAAATGCACTATCTTGTCTGTAGAACTAAAATGATCAGGATTTTATGTATTTCGTACCTGTTCACTTGCTTTGTTAAACATATTTGCATCGCTCTAGGTATAGGACAGTGTGGCCAACTTTCATCATCTGAAAGCAAGACACACGTGTCTGCTAATTAGTAACTTCTCTGACTAGAACTGTAAGAGACAGTTACACAGCCCAGCTGATTAAAACCATTCACTGCTTCCAACGCCTTCTATCTTTGGAGCTGAAAGTCAAAGCTAAATTCTCAACATCCACTTACTAAACACGAAATCAGTATGAACCCCTGCACTCTTGTTTCAGGCAAGGGGAGCAGCATTCATAGGTTTGCTGTACAACTCTTCCTATTGCTCCCCTGAAGTGGACTTATTTGAGAAACAGGTAAGGAAAATGTGGGAAAAGGATTTGGACTTCTTCGGTGTAGCAGCTAAATTGCTTATTTCTTAACACAGGCAAACACAATGCTACTGGAATACCACTAAACTGCAAAATAATTAAACCTGACAACACCTGGCAAATACAGTTACAATGCACCCCTTACACCGCTGCCGTGTTCCGATTTCCTAGGGAGAAACGTCACACATCTACTGATAGAACAAGGATTCCTATCTGCTTCACATACACAAATGAGGAAACTGAAAATGTTAAACATTTAAGTGGCATTTTAATTCCTTTGTGCCATGCTACCTTTCCATTGATTTTATCCTGAAGCTCCTTCTGCTTCTGCTTATCAGTCTCTTCATCTAAGTGAGATCTGCATGTCATAGATAACTTCTTTATGAGCCGTTCCATTTCTCTGCGCTGCTCCTGCCGCTGTTCAGTTTCCAGCTGTTTAAATCTTCGCCAGTCATTAATGACTCCTTTGGGACCTGAAATTAAGTATGTGGGCATTTTGTATAAAAGGGTAATAAAATGACAGCTATCATTTAAAATTCGAGTAGTAATTTGTAAGTCCCTGTCATAAGCTTCTTGTATACCGTGCAAAATGCTGAAATGAAACAAAAGAAGTAGCTTGTCATTTACACGTCCTTGAGCTTGTATCTATTTTTTTTTCCCTAAGAAGATTAAAGTTTAGCTAATCAGGCTACTCTCATAATTGTCCCAAAGATTAACACCTGTGCTCCTGAAACAGAACCACCAGCCCTCACCAATTCCCCTACTGTTAGCATGGCTTTTCGTACGAAGAAAAATAATGATGGGAAAGCAAAACTAAGTTTGCCAGTGCTCTTGTACAGAAGTTCCTTCTGTGAGGTACAGCAGTGTTAGTTCTCAGACTGCACCTTGCAGTTACCGTGCTGCTGGGGCCCACTGGAGTTACGTTTTCAGGTCCTCTCTAAGCATGCCAGTTTAGTACCATAATTCTTCCACTCTTCCTTCGGGTGAAAGACTAACGGTTAACGGTTGGACTTGATGATCTTAAAGGTCTTTTCCAACCTAAATGATTCTATGATTCTATGAGAACACATGCAGGAAGAAGGCTTTTCATCATTCTCATAGAGAGCACAAAACACAGAGGGCCAGTCTGTCATAAGGACATAAGAAATCACCTCTGGATCACACCAGCGACCCACACGAACTCGTACTGTGTCTCTGACAGCGGCAGTAGAGAACGTTATTTTGAGAAAGCCTGGCCACTTTCTGTCTATTCCTCATGCATTCATTCAGCACCTGCCTGTTAGTGGTCAACAACTGTGGGGTTATAGGAAAGAAACGTCTGTGTTATCGGCCAAACTGTGCAACTCCGCAAAGCCCAACTACTTTAGATATAACGCTGAAGTCTCTCAGAGGAGAAGTCAAACATTAAAATAAAGAACGGGCTATTAAAAATAAGGTTAGACAACGGCTAGGAAATGATCAATCTCTGACTCAACTCTGCATAAAACCAGCACTTTCATTTTGAAAAATGAATTTTAGAAAAACCCAAGATTCTTCCAATAAGCAAAGTATTTACAAAACAGTTAGTCCGATGTGCCGATACCTGTGTTGACTGCGCTGCCATCGCTGCTGAGCTCTACTTCCCCAACGCTTTCAGGAATGGTGCTCTCCCCTTCTTTATCTTCTTTCTCACTGTCTTCATCCTCTCCCTCACTACTGCTATAATAATACTGGAGCTTCTCGCCAAGCAGTTTATCATCCAAAGTAGTCATTATGTTCTAAAAAAATAAATGAACAAAATAGAGAACATATGTCTTATTCAACTACACAGCATCAGACACCACTTCAAATGCGTAACAATGGTCCTTTAATTCCTCAGAGCAGTTTTTTAGCCACATAAGAACAGTTTACAGCCCGCCATCAGACAGCCCACAGTGCGGTCAGTCACGTGAGTTAATTCTTACATCACAATTTCAAACTCACTTCAGTTAAAAACCTTTACAGACAGAACTGTTTTGAGGCTCACTAGTGCAGAAACACTTTATGTGTGTTCTCATTCATGGAGAATGAATTTTCTAACCGTGATTCAGGAGTCTTATCAGCCTCACTCAGCTCCATGAGGTTGATTTCCCAGTTATTGCAATTTATATAACCGGTATTGTCTGCATTATTTTAACAACGATTTATTTGAGCTGAAAAATGATCAATGTAATTAATCAAATTAAAATGTCCTGACCTTTATTCCGTTCCAGTCTTTCAGAGACAAGCTTCTATCAAAACCTGGAAGAAATTTCAGATTATATTCATTCAAATTGTCAAAGACAATCTCAAAAAAACTTTTGCAGAAACCCAGCACATTTAAATAACACATGCAAGGAAAAGTTTAAAGAAAATGTAACCACGTTTGCTGTTTAATAAAAAAGGTTACTCTTAAACACAGAAAATGTACTTTCTCAGTATTGAGACAGAACACACAAATAGTGCAATCAGTGCTACAATCTCATGAGCATCGCTTCCAGGCTAAGAAACAACATGAAAAGCAAGATCTTCATGTCTGTCATCTTTTCACCTGCCCACTGACCACATCAGCCACCTTTGCAGAAGTCAACAGCATCCCGCTTGCATGGACAATGCTGAAATTAGGTGCTGCTGCACTGACAGAGTGATTGCAACTATCCTAAAAATCCTCACTCTTCTTGATTGAAACGTTTTTTTAACCCAAAATACCTTCTGCTAAATAGAAACTAACAGCAGCAGAATCTACCCTCTGAAGCTACTGAGAGTCAGCATTTACACTTTGAAAGCCCCTTGCATCGGGGGAGCAGAAAGATCAGGTGTTTGCAAGTGATGGAAAGGTGAAGAACCATGGAGCACCTTCAGAGTTTGGGGCTTTCTCTCCACTAGCTCCTTCCACCACAATCCTCTAAAGGAATTGCTGATCGGATCTCGTCCTGACGGAGATGCAAAATGCCAGAGAATTACTCTTCTTTGCTGGGTGAGAGGCAAAGGGTGTAGAAAGGAGTGCTGCCGAGGCCAGATACGTGGCTGCGGACCTGTAATGCACAAACTATGTCTAAACGATCACAAAAATTTCATTTAGAGAAAAAAAAAAAAGCAATTTCAATCAAATCAGCTGGTTCAGGCTCACAATTCTACAGGACTCTGCAAGTCAGCCCCGTTAGCGTACGTTTGACAAAGAGACACCCCATGTGGGCAAAGAAGGGATTTGAGCCTTCCTGCCCGACCCGCCAGCAGGTTCTGCAAGAGTTAAACCCGGCCTAAACGGATGAAGAGGCCCGGGATTACCGAGATTACTCCTCAGAGCCCCCACAGGGCGCTTTCCCGGCGCCGAGCCCAGCCAGGGGAGCGGGGACCCGGAGCGCTCGCCCTTTCCTGCTGAAAGGGAACCGGAGGCGAGCGCTCCGGGTCCCCGCTCCCCGGCCTCCCCTCCCGCGGATTGACCGCCTCCCCCCCGCCCAGGCCCCCTAGGCCGCGCCCGCAGCCCTGGAGGCCTCCCCGGCCCCGGCCTCCCCGGGCCCCTCACCCGCTCCCGCCGCCTTCCGGGTCTGGCGCTGGGCGGCGCGGGGCATGACGGGAAGGAGGCGGACCCGCCCCCCCCCCCCCCCCCCCCCCGTCCCCCGCAGCGGAAGGCAAAGAGGCGATTAAGGTGGACAAATAATTTTTATTCGTGCATGCAAATACATGTCAATACTGCAAACTTCTTCCATCAAGTCTCTCAAAACACTGAAAAACCAGGATGCTCTACTCCGTGACCAGCCAAAGCTAAAACCTCTTCACTTCAGTGCTACAGCAAACACACACGGCACCGCCCCGCCGGGGCCCCCCTACTTCTAACACGAAGGGAAACATTACCATTGGGAACTCAAAACCGAAATAAACGGAATAGAATTTACTCCCCCATATATCCCCATTTCAATTTACAGATTTTTTTTTTTTTTAAATTATAGTTTTAAATAGAAGCTGAGAATGCGCCATAAAAATGAGCATTAAATCCATCGTAGCGATGGTGCCTGCTTTATACATGATGGGTGTACACCATCTTTTATTTCATTTACATTTCAATCGAACAATAGATTTGCAAAGAAAATGTCTAATACAGACGTAAAAATATTCACACTAGAGCTTCACAATCGGTTGTACAATTGACAAACAGGCCTCTTTTCCCAAACTTTCCAGCTAAGCAAATTTATAAAATGTAATCGATGCAACAAGAAAAAAAAAATTTTCTTTAAAACTTCCAGGGAAAAGAATACGCAGTAAACAGTATAAATGCGGACAGCAGATGCTGCAAGCTAACCACAATACTTCTGAGTGGCTGTACAGTGGGTATGTGCAGTACAAATAAAAGCCACGTGTGTTGTATCACAACTACCGTATAATGTACTTGTTTGCCCAGCTAAGAAAATGCATGCATTTCCATGCCTCGGATTAACTGAGATCTACTCTGGATAAATCGATGGGCTATGTGCAAGTGACCTTGGCTTTTGGCAGTAATAAATAAGTGCAGCCAGGCTTGGTTTTATTTCAGCTTTTACAGCGAAATCTTGAGTGATTAAAAGCTTCCACAAGCATCCTTCTTAAATAACGGGGTGTCTAGTATTACGTTTGGCTATCGGTCATTTTGATTATTCAGATTTGTTTCATCAGGTTTGGTTTTTGTTTGGTTTTTGGTTTGTGGTTTTTTTTTTTTTTTTTTTTTTTTCTCTCCTTGTCGTGCTCCCTTGCCAGCAAAGAGACACACGGTGATGCCTACTGCCAAAGTCAGCTGTTCGTATGTACTGGGAAATCGGATCATTTCAAAAAGCACATTTATCGTGTTCTGCTTGCAGAAGAGGTCCCTCAATGAGAGGGAATTTCCTAACAAAGGGATTAAACTACAACATAAAGAATGGACTTTTACATACTATAGATAATCCGATCATTTCTCATTTTGTTACACTCAAATTCCACATCTTCCTTTAATAACAGTCTCGTAATAATGAAAAGTCTGTTCACAAACATGACCAAGGAGCTGCTGGCATACAGTGTTTATGTACAGCAACAGGTACAACTTGACACCTTGTGCTTTAAAAAAAGCAAACAAAACCAATGTTTGGAACTATTCTGAGTTTAGATCAAGTTATTTTAAGCGTTCTTTCCTCAGCTGTTTCTGACCACTGTGCATTATTTTGTACCTCGTCCAGCCTCGTACACTATTATACAAGAACAGCATTCAGCTCTTGAGTACAGGATAAATTAAAATTTCAACTGTGTTATCAAAGCACTAAAACCTTCCAAATTAGACTTCTACAAAGAGCAATTAAGAGCGTATTTAACATAATCAGCTGCGTACAATGTTTTTTTTTTCCTAATCAAATGTCAAACTTCAGTGTCCCTGTACTAGACTACCAAGAACCAACGCCAGTTTGCTTTGCAAAGAGTCTAACCTTTCCTTTGAAGGGTCTAGTATACATTCTACAATGCAAAATCTGCATAAACACTAAGATTCATTTCTTGTCACCTGTTTACAGGAACAAAATATCAGTAGCAGGGCAATCACTCTGCTATAAGTATATGTTAAGAATGTACAGATAATTACTTTCTCACACAAGCATTCTCCCAGCACAAGCATTAGTCTCTATTAAGACCTATGTGGGAAATGAGGCAAACCAAGGAATGAATCCAGGTAGTGAGGCAACACAATTAACTTAGATACTAATAATTCCTGTATCTCTTGCATGTGAAATCCCTGCTGTACCCCTAGTGGGGGAAAAAAAAAAAACAACAACAAAACCCACAACCCCAACAAACCAAAACAACCCAAAATGCTTGTCCAAGCAAAGCAAAAGAGCCAATCTCCTTCCCCAATCTGCTCTGGGCCTTTTTTCTGACAGCACAGGTAAGTTAGGCCAAAACCTAAATGGGAATCACTGCTATTAACACACAAAGATTAGTCACTATATCTCAGTGTCAGAAAATAAGCCCTTCCATAGCCCAAAGGCACCTGGATTTGCAAGTAGACAAATGAATACATACTTGTTTGGATAGGGTCAAGGGCTGATACTTCACCAAAGAAGAAGAAAGCCAGAACTAGGTTCCCACCTGTAGCTTCTCCTTGTCAGGGCACTGGAGGGCATAGTTTCATGGCAAAACCCACACAGTCAGCATTAAAACCGTAAGACAAAGCTGGTGTGCTGTTAAAACCCTCAAATAATTCTTTTGCCTGTCATTCTATGTATTAAAAATTCAACTAAAAAACCCCCTAGCCTCAGTTAAGAACCAACTTGCCATATGAAGTGTATGGTCATCCTAGAGAACTGCTATATCATGGGACCTCCTGCTGCAGACAAGAGTATATAGATACATTTGTTCTTAAATACGCCAATACAGTTGGCAGGAATATGTTAGGCTTATGTCATTTCACTGGACAAACAGGCAAATGTGTGTAAGCAGCTTATCCCAATCCCCCTCCAGCAGAGCACAACCAAGTTTTTAAAATTGCAATTTTAAAATTAAAAAGTTAAGGTAAATACACAATCAATTTATGTAGTATATATTCACCCTCAGATCATGCTGAAGATGTTCTGTGGAGTTCTGGTGCACAGAGGGCTCTTTCCCTGAGGGCAAATAAGGACTTCTCAAACCTTTATATTTTCTCTATTTTTGTAACAAAATAGCAATTTAAAATTTAAAAATCTTTTAAAAAAATTACATCACCTTCAACATGGAAGATCTCACTGTTTAAATATCCGTGAAAGAGACATACTTGTTTGCATATCTGTTCTGGAATTACATTGTACAGCAAATAATAGTATCTCAGAAGCATTTCAAAAGTAATATAAATTCATATTTACAGAATGGTCTTGGTATAAAATATACAACAATCATATTTACGTCTAACATTCTAAGTTAAAGTTAACATCAATAGGAAATAAGTTAAGGTGACAAAGGTGGTCTGGTTCTTGTATCCATTCACTTCAAGTTGCGAGTGAAACAAAGCATCCGTCTAATCCTAGCTATGAGGTGGTACAGCAACAGCCAAAGGAAACTAAGAAAAGACTACTTGACTGTTTTTCTACATACATTCCTTTACATTTGAGTATTAAATAGATGTGTAAGATCTTCCATACTGACACCAGAATATCAAAACTAACCCTTGGATTTTCAGGTATATTTACAACATAATTATTTCATGGACAGGTTCATTAGGAGAGATATCAAACACCAATATTTACTTCGTCTAATCGGTAACCCTCAGGGAAATGCCAACCCCCACCCCCCAGAAGCGTGCACAAAACAGTTATCAAAATCTTACCCTACCACATAGCTGTGATTTTGTAAAATAACAACTCAGACGACCAGTAACATGATCCTCTTTAAGCATTTTGCTAGCAGGAAAAGCCCTTACATGCAGTACACCTGGTGAAAGATCAGCTTGGCTTAAAATATTCCAGTACAATTTTCAGAGTAAACAACTTCACAGAAGTTAATAAAAACATAAAAAAAAAAAATGTAAAACTTGTCACAAAGAAAAGTAAGAGGACAAACAAGAAGATAGTAATCATCAGGAAGGAGAGTCCTGCTTTCTTTTCAAAAAAAAACAAAAAAAAGTGGATTTTTAAGCTTCTCAAAAAAATATGCCCAGGGCTCTAGTTCGTGTGTATTTATGAAAAGCAATTTTCAGTTGACAGGTCTAATATGATTCTCAGTCACATCTTAACAGGGCATAAATTCATACACTTTTCAGTACTCTCAAGGTCAGATAATGCTATATTATTGTATTTTCAAGGTCTTTGAAAATAAGTTGCCACTGAACAAGCAAAAATTAAACCTGAATACAAAATTATGATTAACAACATTTAACAAAAGGTAATACAACCACCTTAAATTCCCAATATTTAGTTTAAATTAAAAACAAAACAGTACAAAAACCAGCAATACCATCTTGTTAGTCAGTGCAAACACTACATACAGGGTTTTCAAAGGAAAGCCAAGAGCACCTGATACTTTTTGCCAAGTCATCTGGATTCTATAACCTCCAATAGTTGAGAACTATTAATAAAAAAAAAGGAAAAAAAAGAAAACACAAAATTGCTGTTACATTAGTGCATAACCTCTCAAAATGGTTGAAAATTGTTTCACTTTTTGTTTCACGTATAACTTGGGGAAATCAATACCTAGTACATTAGCTGGAGGACTTAGGCACTTGGTTTACTTCTGATAACTTTACCTGGACAAGTAGCCTGTGTATGTGTATCTACAGTACTAAAGCAGAAATTGAGCGGGGGGAAATGAAACAGAAAGCTGCAGCAAAGCACTGCACCACAGACCTGCAAATAACGTAGCAGTGCAAAGCTAATGGTGTGTTAACCCTGTAAAAGTCTCAAGTCCAAATCTCCACCCCTCAGTCTTCAAACAGGAAACAATACTCCATGCAAAGTTCCACAACTAAAGAAAAAGCAGCTGCAACAAGACACAAGTTTCTTCTCTCATGAAACAAAATAGAGACAAATAAGTTAGTTCTTCCTTTCACTAGATGTATCATCGTAGGATCCTGCTAGTTTAAATAACTGAGTTGTTAGTTTTCTACAGAAGCCATTTTAAACAAGAATGGCTCAGATACCGCACCGGATTGCTACAAACTCATAAAAAGCTGCTTTAAGCTTAAGTAAAACAATGTCCAAATTCCATTCATTTGTGGAAAGTGAACGCCTTACCCTAGTAAAGTAAGTTTTTTTTTTTCTTCAGAATGCTAATGCGAGAGGGGCTTGAAGTATCAAAGAGTCCACAGGAAATGCATGACCCCAATATTATTTTTTTTAAAAAAAATATACATTATATAATATATATTATATATATAAAAAGCTAGTGTAAATGCTTCCATGGTGTGGTCACAAGCTGGAAAGATGAATGCCTTTCAGCTGTTAACCATCCTGCCATTTGCAACAGGCTTTAAAAAGTCATTTTTATCCTCAGACATAATGTGAGCAGTTTTCAAAATGAGGCTGCCAACACTGACTGATGTGCTGATGGGCAGGCAGCTTGCATTGCTAACAGATGTTGTGATCGGCTGACTGAAGCAAGAAGTTACGGGCAGGATTGTTTTCTGCTCCTCCCTGAGGAGAAAAATAAGTTACACAAATATTAAACAAGTACATGCACAAGTATCCGGAACTGAATTGTGTGCATTAAATAAATACCGACATAAACTCATTTTTTAGCAACAGGCTAAACATCTTACTATGGAACGGTACGCTCAAGATGTCAAATGCAGTCTGCCTCATTTTCAAAGGCTGCATTACACGTTACAGACTACAGAACATATAAACCTAAAATAGTGTATTTTAAAAACTACCTCTCTATGGAGATTTGTGCAAAGGGTATGACATTTAACCTTTTGAAGTTTTTCTTAATTTCTGTTAACTATAAAAATACTTTTGCATTTTTTGCTTACTGAGTGTGAAAGGTATTTTTAACAGCCGTGACACATTCCAGTATGTACAATTACAACAATGCATATGAACAATGGTACCATTCTGTGACTTTCATATTTGTGACCTAATTCTATTTCTTAACAGGCTCTTCTCACTTCACCATGCATGCACAATACAGATGTCTAATCCAAGTCTGAGTAGGTACGTAGTTCATCCTTAAACAACCACGCTTCAACTATCCTGATGCTGCTGTTTGTCTAACACTGGCAGACACTGCTGTTTTGTCTAACACTCACAGAATCACAAGGTCTTCACCTAAACTTTGTCTCTTCTGTTCCATAGATTCTTTCTGGTGCTGCTTTAGCGGATGCCCATTCTCTACAGTTGTTCCATTGAGCAGCTGATCATCTTGAGAACTAATACCTAGCTGTATATCCAGAATCTCCTACGGGAGAAAAGGAGAAATGTCCATCAATACTGTCATTACCAGCTTGAAATTTTCCTTAAATGTTCCACCACATAAAGCTGATGGAAATGGGAGTCTCATCATAAAACTCCTTATTTTTATTTCATACTATTGGAATGCCTAACCACAGTTTACTATAAGAAAAAAGAAAAAAACTAATTATTTGAAGACAGCAGTGAATGACAAGAGTAGTATAAACATCAGTTGCTAAAAAATGGTTTATGAGATGAAACACAAAGGAGGCAATAAAGACGATGAGAGCTGCTTCAATAATTAGAGGTAGAGGAAAGGCTAAAGGTCCTTCCATTCATGTAATGGCGATTTGCAACTCATGCTACACGCACCACAGGCAGAGCAAACGAGCTGCAGCCAGTATGGGAACATATTATGGAATATGGTCCAAATAAGAACCTTAATTTCTTTTAAGTGTACGATGCTTTTAAAAAAAAAAAAAAAAAAGGACAATTGATCCTAATGCCTGGAACGAACATCAGAATGTTTTATGACTGCACAGCAAAGGAGGAAATAGCATAGAATAAACTGGGGCAGATGCACAGAACTACAAACAATTTAGTAGTAGTGAAAAGAAAAGAACACTGAACTACAATAATTTAAATGACTTTACTATGACAATCAGGTGAACACAAAGTTTACATTAAATGGTCACATTTAAATGTAAACTTGAAAGTAAAACATTCTTAACTACAGTTTCAGCATTGGAGGGGATGGGGAAAGGAATGGACTCATCATTACTAATGCTATCAAATGATAAAGAGCAGAAAGCTGAAAGCTATGTCAAAGAACACAACCGTGGGCTGTTTTTAGCTTCAGTAATATTAACCTCCAGGTATCTGAATGAAAAGTATGAGACCCCTAGTGTTAAAATAAGGCAAATGTTTGATGTCACTACAAAGACTAAAACCAAACGGCCTTGCTATCAACATAATCTACTAATTCACAAAGAAATTCTGTAAGTTTTTTAATAACTAATGAAAAAGACCAAGTGAACTCTTTAGACACACAGGTTTTTGTACTTACTTCTATTTGTTCACCTTGCCCATCAGGTTCATCTGTATCAAGGGCTGACAGCTCCAATTCGATGTCTCGATCTGGCTTTGTGTCTGCACAGTCTTCAGTATAATCAGTCTAAAAAAAGAATATGTTCTGTAAAATGTATCAAGTTGGCTTTTCACCTGCTTCACACAACACTCAAGTATTAAAGTGAAAACAGAAGATGCATTTCTAGGACACATTTCTACAATACAGAAGAGCTAGTGAGACACAAATAGAACTTTGGGCATAGACAACATAGGATACAAAGCTAAATCTAATCACATTAAAGTACCGAAACAGAGATATAAAATGAATACTGAAGTAGAAATTTCTGTAGAGTCCATTAGCAGAGTGTTTAGATTTATAACATGTACAAGTAGAATGAAGAGTAATGATTGCATGAAAATGGATTGTCACATTCTTCCCATTTTGTAAATGGATGACTGGAGCAGCAGCATAGCAGGTGCACCTACTTGATCTCAGGGAAGTAACTGGGTGCAACAACAACAACAGCGACTTAACTCGCACAGAATGTGTTATAAGTATTTGAGAATATTAAAACTAAGAGTCTTAACTCTTTGATTAAAATGCATGCACTTATGTATATGCAAAAAACCTCAAAGATTCGTTTCATCCCAATTACCCCTTTCTTTACCTCACCATTCCTCAAATCAATTTCCTTGCTTAAAAGATTTAAGGTGAGACGACTGCCTTCATCTAGAGAATTCCACTTCTGTTGCATGGCTAGTGCATTCGCCTCTCTCTGAAGTAATAATGAGTTACTTTTGGCCTATGGAAAGAAACATATCAGTTACCAACAACTACATTTAAACCGTCAAATGGCAAAATAAACCAGCCTACAAAAACAACAGTTCTCTTGCTAAATGGATAACTATGTGTTCCTTTAATGCACAGCATTTATTTTGTTCTGCATTTGCTGACATGTATCAGGCTTACTACCACTTTCTCCCAAAGATGGCCTTACTGATGCCCATGGAACAGCGTGTATTACCAGTCCTTATGCATTGTGGTGCTAAGCGTTGTGGTGCTAGAGTCTAGTTAACCTGTATTGATAATTTTATCAACAGTACTATTTTCTGTAGGCCACACTAAGAAAATTCATTTAAAATCACTTTACTAAATCACTTTTTTTTTTAATTAAAGAAACCACATAATACAATATCTGATCTTACCTGCTGTAATTCAATACTCAATAGATCTCCAGTGCTGGAATGCTTTCTGTGACCAGACAAATCTGTAACTATGAACCTGTCCCTTTGGGAAAAAGAAGGCAAAACTAGGAATTAAAACCAAGTTCTCTGAATCAAAGACTCCATAAACTTCATTAGTCTATCGTATTAGATTTTTGGACAGAAACTATGTGACTAAGATAATGTGCTCTTCATCTTCATTGGGGCTTACAATACCCCGAGGCATTATATAAAGCAAACATCCTTATTTTACGTATGGGTAAGATGTGGCAAGAAAACTTGAGAGAAACTACTCAAGATCACAGATTTTGACATGACAGCTTGGCTGACTCCAATTCTTTGATTAGGTCTCTCAAGGGATACGTTGCTAGTAATTGGGTATTATTAGCTGCATTAAGTATTAAAGATTACACAAGTGTTAACCTAGTTTTTCCAAGGCTTTATGCTGGATAGGAAAAAATCTGTTACTTCAAATTAAGAAGTCTATTAATAGTTCCAGATTTGTTTTCCCCCCACATTCAGGATTTTGAAGCACAGCAAGCTAAAGAAAACGCTTTTAACAGAACACAGAAAAAAGTCCATACCGTTCCGCGTAACGTGCTGATGAAGTAGAATCTGAGCCATAGGCACTCCATCTTGAGTCAACAGCACTGACATAAGGGACATAATCTGTAACAAATTAAGATACCATCCATTACCTTCTCTGTTCTCAGTGGGATACAGAGGTATTTTAGCTCTTTGCATCTTCATTGCTGAAGTAAGCATGAACAGGATGAAATGCTCATGATGTATGCTGTACTGTCACACGAAGCCTGTACTTATACCTGATACACTGATGGGCTTAGTAGCACTTCCTTGGGAAGCAGTGGCCTGAATAGGATCTGTCGTGTGATAACCCGTGCGGGATGACCTGGAGATTGCGCCCCACTTGGAGATGATCGGTCCATCGCTAAATGGGATTATAGGATCTTCTTCCTTTGCCCTTCTCTGAGTTTCAAATAAATGCACTCTCCTTTTAACATCCCCGCTGTCCAAATCCTACATATTTAGGAGATAGAAGATACATGGACTCATTTGACGTTATTCAGATTCTTCAGCTGGCCCATAACTTTCTGATTATTGCTTCTGAATACAATGCTGAAAGTCTGTCCAGCTAGAGAGCCAAGAAGGGCCTCAGTGATTTAACTATTGCCCTTTAATGGCAAAGTGACCACGAGAAAGCTATTGCCAGTGCTAGAAGAAATAATTTTGCTTTTCCAAGCTTGTGTTTCCAGGCAGAAAAAGTTCCCGTATGCTTTAAGGTCCTTCAGTACCCTTTCCTATACTTGAAGGAGGTGGTATCAAAGAAGGCTTAGCATGAGATTTGGTTACACTTGTTTCACAGAACATCAAGGCAACCTGCTACACTATATAGCAGAAAGTCTCCAAAAAGCATGGGCTCTCACCCCCCCAAACGTAAGCTGTATTCCATGATTCATGCTACATGGTTTTTGTTCCCTGAAGTCTTTCAATTAGCTTTTTTTTCTGTCATGGAAATTGGGTGATAAAAGATACGTTGTATTTTATTTTCACAGATTTGTTGGCATTAAACTGTTTATTAGAGGAGAACATGCCTTCCAACCAAGTAAGAGGTGTAGTCTAGGAAAATAGTTCATACAGATTCTCTGTGGGTACAAAGCAGCCAAGATTAAGTTCATGCTGATTATCCTGGGTCCGCAGCATTTCAACTTTTCTGTGTATGTTGCTCTTGGGATTAACTTCAAAGTAAAGATTTTCTGAAACAATGGCAACGTAACAAATCTTGGAATCCTGAAAAGGCCAGTGATTCATTCATACAGGATGAACTATTGCACTTACGCCAAACAGGAAACGTGTTTCTGCAATGGAAACACCTGCTCTGAACTGGCCACAGCGACCCTGTATTCACCAGCCAAGCCTGCCATTGCAACGTATTCTGAGACTATTTTAGATGCCTCAGAAATTGTAAGGATGTATATGCATGCACATACATCCCTAAAGAATTCTGAAGAGAGACAAACAAAATTAATAAGTCAAAAATTTTTATCCCACTCCAATAATCATAGAACACATTTTAAATTAATGAATTCTTATCAGTTTACAGACCACCTACTCAAAATATTTTGGCTACAAGTTTGATTTAAAGAGATCTGTTATAAAAATAGTTCTGTGGGACATCTGAGAATTTTCTTCATGGCACTACATTCTGTCACTGAAGTAAATGCATTGTTTATGTACAAAACTGGGAAAAGATATTCCAGACAACTTCAAATGGGTGGAACTACTTTAAAGTATTAAGAATTGAAGCTATCAGCTTTAAAAAAAAAAATAAGGCTTGTTTAACTAAACAGAAGACACTTCAGCAGGTACTAATGAGATAACATGCAGAAAACCCCTACCATTAACACGGCATTTGAATTGGCAATCACATCCTTGGGCTCTGAGTCAATAGCATTTATACAAGAGCCAATAGTGCCACAAGACCACGGTGAATAGTGAGAGAGATGGTCTTCCTCAAATTTAGTTCCACTCAAGTCACTGACACTCTCTGAGAACTACAGAAAAGGGAATAAATAAGCAGTGAATAATAAAAACAGGGAATTCAGTATTAAAATAAGACATTTACTGCTATTTAATTAAATTATCTCAAAAGTCAATCAAGGAGTTCTAGCCGTATTCCAGACTTGACTCAGGGACAACACAACCCATTCAGGCAAATTTTAAACCAGTACAGCTGACAGCTGTCAAAGAAGGGCAAGCTTTGCCACTACAAATAACTGCCTGGTCTGCCAAGATGAGAGACTGAAATCAGTGTCACTTTGTTAGTGGCAGCTTTCTTCAGGCAAATAGCTATAGTAATTAAACGGAGAGGAAGCCATGCATTTTCCTTTAATGTATAAGCCAGTGGCAGATAGAAGTACGAGTCAGAACCGTCCAACCTGGATGAAAAGGACTAAATCCTGATCTACCTTGAACGCACCCATAAGAGACTTCAAGTACCTTACAAGACCTTTTCTGAATAATCACAGTCTAACACCTCAAATATCATCAATGGAGCTGTCAAACCACAACAAAGAGTGCTTGGCACAGTGGTTCTCAAACTAGTTTCTTGGATGTATTTAGTTTACACATATAGAAAATAAGTATCACAAGGTTTTTTGTTTTGTTTTTTTTTTTTTTTCTTCAAAACCACACTGTTTCTATTTGTTGAGTTTCCATTCCTGTTTACAGAACTTATCACATAAGTACAGAGTGTTCTACCAATGCCTTTTGCCACTTTTAAGGAATATGTATTCTTGGGGACTTGACAAACATTTGCAGCTTGATTCAGCCTACTCATCATGTCACAATGCCATTTGGAGCATAAAAGGGAAGGTCCTTCTTAATGGAAAACAACTGTTGTTCCCTCTACAAAACCCTGGAAGTTCACAAAGCTAGTTCAATAAAATTACGTTTCCTTTAGCGAGGGTAAACTAATCACCTCACTTCTTGACCTTTTTTCTGCAGTCATGTTTAGCATCACCTTAATATCAGATTGAAGGCATTCATTATTAGATATTGCTTTCTTTTTGCTAGAAGATTAAATTAGTTTTATAAACAATAGACGGCAGGTAGAAAATCTTTACTAGAAATATTAAATGGCATCTTACAGAAACAGGAAGGGAAAATAAAGAAGTTCTTTGGCTTCCCACCTCTGTGCTGAAATCTACACTGAAGAGAGGAGAAGGTGGTGTTGGAGATGGTGTTGCCATAGGAAGGGTTGACGATACCAGAGGAGTTTTCTGCGTGTGGTACTGCGCCCATTGCTCTGGCTTCCGTCTTATTTGCTCATCATAACCAGTCTTCAAATGACCACAAGGCTCCTAGCAATAATAAATATAGGACTGTATATCCTATCATACTCTAACCAGAAGGTAAATACTTGCAGGGGACACACTTGGACCCCCAAATTCCCTTGGGTCTGTAACCTTCCACCGATACTCCTAGAAGAATTTCACATGAATTTAGGGGAGAACCTGGCCCGTGTATGGTAACTCAAATCTTAAATACGTAATTAATTCAAGCAACACGCATGGGAATTAAAGAGGCAGAGGGGCTCTGGTCTTAATCCAGGTTAGAGTCATCTATTTTACAAGCCCATTTTATTAAGGTTAAAAACAAAACAAGAACTTTGCCCAGGTCACATCTTGATCACTGTAACCCCAAATAAGCAGAAGAGGTCTATGCTAATTATTTACTAACTTTTCAGTAATGACCTTTAGAACCAAGACTACTTCCCTCCCTTTCTGGCTCTCACTTACCCTTGGTAAAGGCACAGTCCTCTGCTCGTTTGGAGGTTGACAAGCCACAGAGTAATACCCATCTAAAGAGTTGTATCTCTCACGTAATGATGTCTGATAGACAGATGAGTGCATCACATCCATGGGAGGTAAAGAATTGCTCCTAATAATATCATCTCGTGGGTACATCTGTGGGCGCCAGATGCGCCTGCTGTCATAAACTGGAGCATACATTCCAGAAGGGACAGGAGGAACTGGTCCATACGGCTGCGGAGGAGGAGGTTGGTAAGGAGAATTCAGTCGATCTCGAGGGGGAAATGTACTGTAATGATCGGCATATGGCACGGAAGCAGGTGGGAGGGAGGATTCTGGAACGTTATTGGACCTCACAAAGCGAGGAACACAGGGAGCCACACCAGCTGGTACTGTTGGAGGTGGTGGATAATATCCTTAAAAATTGGAAAAAGGCATATTTAATGTAACCACAAATGACCAGGACTTTTACACCTTCTAAAACTGTAAATAGCGTTGATAATTACCTTTAGAGAATGAAGAGTTATGCTTTGCAAACCTGCTACTGACCCTATCATATTTCTGTGGAACGTAACTTCACATATGACAACCACATTTGCAGATGTAGTGATGACCCTTTACCACCTTGACCCAGTTTGGAAAATGGAGTTTCTCTGCCATTGCTCCCAAGTACTATGGTATAACTATGTAACTGAAAAGACAGCATCTTAAACACTTTATATAGGAAGTTAAAATAGTTCTCTCTAAAATAAAAAGCTATATTGCTACAAAACAAAATCATGCCAAAGATCCATAAATAATCATTTCACGCGTCGCTTCTTTTTTCTTTGGAGAGGATTGTCTGAACACCTCTACCTTTTGTTTTGAGAGCTTGTGAACGACCTGATGCTGTAACACCTGGTTGTCTACTCAAATATAAACATGCACACTGCAACCTAAAAAGATGACTGAAACCTTTCAAAAAAACATTTGAGCAAGCACTACTTATACATCAGTAGTACTGCTTCACAGTAGAAGCATGCTATGCCTCTGGGTTTGAATCCTGTCTATGGATACCCTCATGGATAGGGCATGAGGTGAGCAAGCCTAAATAAATGCAATTAAATGCTAACAAAGGAAAAAGTAGATGGAAGACCTTGAGGTTCAAGTTCTTCTGGATGCTGAGGTACAAGTTGCGTAACATACAGAACACAAAGACAAGAACCACCAACACTGGGAGCAAACTACAGGTCCCTCCCATACTCAGCAACAGACCAGATTAGTATTCCATTAAGTCAAGATTCAGCTGACATTTAAAAAAAAAATTCAACAGAATTGAGATAACAGTTATTTCTCAGCATTAAGGCTTATCTAGAGGAAAGTTCAGAGTTATTTTTAATTCAGGGCTCATCTTGCTCACCTGTCTGCGGGTACGGTGGAACTTCATATGACAGCTGAGTCCTGGGATCTTGGAAATATTGAACATTTTCAGAATGTGGAGGGTAGACAGGTACTCTGGGAACAAATGGGCTGGATTTTGGAGGCACAGAATTAACTTCTGTTCCAATATTAGGAGGACCAGCTGAGGTAGCTGCTGCCTGGCTTACAGGAGTCTTGGGTGGAGAACCAATTTTACTGAAAAGGATTACCAAGAAATCATTAAGCAGATCTTCACTTATTTCAGTTAGTTATCTCTTCATGTACACTCCCACGTAACGTGGAAATTTGGGCCATGTCATTTCCTCTAGAATTTTATTTTTCATACCCCAAATTGATACAATTATTACATCTGTCTTGGTTTCAGCTGGCATAGAGTTAATTTTCTTCCTAGCAGCTGGCACAGCGCTGTGTTTTGGGTTTAGGATGAGAATAATGTTGGTAACACCCTGATGGTTCAGTTGGTGCTGAGCAGGGCTTACACCAGGCAAGGACTTTTCAGCTTCCCCTGCTCCGCCAGGGGCACAGCCAGGGCAGCTGACCCCAACTGGCCCAAGGGCTATTTCAGACCATATGATGTCATGCCCAGTATACAAACTGGGGGAAACTGCCCAGGAGGCAGTGACTGCTGCTCAGGCATGAGCTGGGCATCAGTCAGCAGGTGATGAGCAGTTGCATCACTTGGGTTTTTTTCCCCAGGTTTTGTTTCTGTCCCTTGCCATTTTCCTTTTCATTGCAATTTATTATTATTTTATTTCCATTAGTAAACTGTTCTCTCAAACCATGAGTTTTCTCACTTTTGCTCTTCTGATTCTCTCCTCCATCCCACCAGGGGGGGAAGGTGAGTGAGCAGCTGTGTGGGGCTTAGTTGCCAGCTGTGGCTAAACCACAACATCTCAGACTTTCTCCTAGGAGAACTCAAAAGCATATATAAATGTTTTGGTATGTACCCAGAAACTTACATACCACTTGTAAGTGTGCCCTGGTAAATACAAAGGCTTTGAAAAGTTGTTTAGAGGCTGAGTGCTTCCTGGAGAAGTATCTAAAATTTTTTTTAAGGGAAAACACCCAAACGAGAAGCTTTCAAAGATTATTAAGGGACTACATACTAGGTGCACCTTCTTGGCTTCAGGAAATGTCAAATTTTGAGTGCAAGTTTTCTGTTTTATTTTTATGTTAATAACCCAACAGTAAGTAAATACCAGGCTGAGAACAACAGAATAAAAATTAAAGGGAGAGATTTACCATTTTATCTATATTGCATGGGAATATTCAACAGCTAAAACAAGTGACACTGGCTCTGACAACTTGAATCCACAAACTTTGTATAATATCTGTACTGCAGTGCAAGATCCTACACAACTCTGTAGCCAGTGAGTACCAGCAACAACTGCGATGCAGGACCACAACTCAGTATCTATTGTTTGCCATCCACAAACTCCATAATTATCTAAAAGCAAAATGTTGTGTATTGTTACCTTTATGCAAAAAGAATTATGTTACCTTTATGCAAAAAGAGTTACCTACTTTTCAGGTAGTGATTCTGTAGGGGATCCAGAAACATTCTGGCCATTGGCTCCAGTCTTCCCTCCCTTCTTGGTGTTCTCCAAAGCTCTCAAGGAAGTGTCCGCACAGCGAGGGATCAACTGGGGAACACCACTTTCTAGATTAGCTATTCCATTAGTACTTGGCACCATCTTCCCTGTTGCTTCAGGGCTTCCTATGACAGAAATTACGTTTCCTGTTGTGGTTGAGACGGTGCTATTTACGCCAACTTTATTTAGAAGGGGGAACGTTCTCACTGTTGCACTGATTTTTTTGTTCCTCAAGCGGTATCTATAAACAAATACACATATAAACACACAAAAGACAGATGATTTAAAAAGTGTTTCTTGTGCAATTTAATGTATTTGTAAAACTAGCAATAGGAAGCTGTTGAGACGAACATGCTATCCAAAAATTACAGGACTTTAAACTGGTGCTTATCTTCAGCAATCTGTAAACAGAATATCAATGTCTCCTTTGTAACCAAAGATCATCTCTGTCCTCTTAGAAGATTGAGTTCTATAGTTCTTTGAAACTGGATTTGGGTGAAAACTGCGTATGTTACATACTATTTAAATAACTCACTTTATTCCTTAATCAATCAAAATGTAATTAACATTCTCTCTCCTGTAGGTGATATAACCAATCCCTGACAGATGCTAAGCCTAGACTCAGTTTCAGGAAAGAAAATTTTACTTCATATGGGGTAAAATAAAAAATAAACTTGGAGTTAATTTACAGATATTGCTTTGTTGTACCTTCAATTTCATGTAAGGACTTGTCACTTCATGAGATTCACAAATCCTTCTGAATGAATAAATGTACAGAAGAAAGCATTTTCAAAATTCTAGGGAGATTGCTTGGATTTAAACTGGTGAAAAAAAAAGAAAAATAAAGAAAAAAGTCTCCCACACTCACTTTTCAAGCTCTTCCTGAGAATGAGCAAACGTACAGTTTGTTCCTCTTGGACATCCCCCTTGCTGTCGAAGGTCTCGGCACATACTTGTTTTATATTTGCTATTTGGTTGAGGCTTTAAAAAAAACAGACACACAAGACATTCCACTTACAATTTAATACATGTTTACATAAAAATAGGCTGAAAATACACAAACACATCCATAATATGCTTTTACATTCTGCATCTTTTATCAGAAAAGATATATTCTTGTTGATGGTCTAAGTACTTATGCCACTGTACAGATCTCACTACAGCAAGCCCTGCTGCATTCCATATTCAGAAATGTTAAGTCCTCAAAACCTGAGTGCAGTAACAGTATCATCAGTTATTCCACATAAAAGGCCATAAATAATTTCAAATCAATAGTAATTTCTCGAAGTTGCATCTTTCAGTAAATGTACATTAAGACATATAATGCAACAATCAAATATAATTACCTGTGGAGTTTCATGGCCTTTTCTACTGTAATTCTGAATGAAATCCACCAGCCCATGTACCACAGTCTTTACAGCGACCATTGCATTTTCCAGCTGCTCCCATGTTGGAGATGCTGCATCTAAAATTATTAAAAACAGGCTTGTCATTCTGTCAATAATTCCAGTAGTATCATAAGAGGCAAATCTTCTAGCGCTTCAAAACACCAACTACTACGACAGAGCTCAGAGAGCCCTGAAAAAGATTTTACGACATACTGTGTTAATTAATGGGAATTGGAATAGAGATTATCATCTAGCAAAGTAAATTATTAGGATAAGAAAAATATCAAGAAAAGTTTTAAAAGCTTGATTTGCATACCTGGATTTGGATCTATGTTTGCCAGCAGCTCTAAATGAGGCCTCAGCCTGTTTAAGTTTGCAGGATCCCCTGTGCGCTGCAAGACAATTGTCAATTCTTGTACACTCTTTGCAAAAGATTCTGGAGATTGGAGCTGAAAACAAAGCGAGCATTAGCGTGCTGCATCTTACAACTGTGAACTACTAATCTTAAAAAGACTTTCATTAAACTGTTTCCTAAATGCAATACATAGTGTCTTCAGATGGCATATAGAGAGTATCAGTGGAGAGAAATTTAATTTCTCAGCTCAGAATCTGCCCTATGAAGCTTCATCATAAGACACAAAAAGGGAATTAAGATTAAACTACTGGAAAACAAAATGTCTTCATATGAAGAATACACTACAGTGGGGACAAAAACCTTCATTCTAGTATTAACTAATATTTGATATGACTAAAGACAGAAAGTTAACTCAAGAGGTTCTTGGATTTTTATTATAACAGTCAATAGTCAAATCTAATCCTATAAAGATACTAAAAATCATCCCTTTGACAAACCTTGTCAATAATGGATTGCATGTGAGATTTATGTGCCAAGTCACCATAAAGAAGGGAAGACCATTGTTCTGGTGATATTCGAAGTCCTGCTTCCATGGCAATGTGAACAATTTGGGCATCATGTTCTCTCCGCAAAGCCTCATAACTGCGAAACTCTTCTTTAAGTTGCATCAGAGAAGAATCTTCATCCCTTTTAGTGACCTAATAAACAGTAACAGTTAAATACTCCTCCTTTAACAAAAAAAAAAAATCTCCAAGTCTATCAGAAAAAAACCACACAGCACAAATCACAAAAGTATTGCTTTTGTATATTTAGCATATACTGAATTTTCTTCCATGCATTCATCCTCTTAGCTAGCAGTGCCCCAGCAGAACAGCCAGCTCTTCAAGTTTTTACAGGATCACAAGTGCAAAACTATACCAGCTCCACTATTTCCAACTAGGAAAGTAATCAATTTGCAGAAGATACAGTTAAGATAGTAGTTCTACTAGCAGTTTTTGCTATCCAATATTAAAGAATGACTTAAAGAAACAGGAAAGTGTCTAGAAGTGACGTAAATAATACAAAGGGAAAAAAGAGAAGATACTGATATTTAAAGAACAGAATATTTAACTGAGAGCCCACTATAAATGTTAAGTAAAACTCTTAGGTTACCCAAGACATTCATCACAAAAGACAGCACCAGGTCTCACTATTTTAATGTTTAGTGATGTTGTGATAATCATGTTTTTAACTGCAATTCAAAAAGAAAAAAGACCCACGGAATTAACTTTTCACTCTTCTCCAGATACAGAATGGGAATATTCATTTTAAACAATCCAGCCCTATACATAAAAATAAAGGGGCTCTTCAATGCAAGGCAGCTAGATAAAGACAAAAGAAAAAGGGGAGAGAGAAAAATGTGTTGGAACGCAACGTTGGAGCTCAGGCTGGTAGCACTCTCCATGTATGGTGTCCCCCTCTCATGCCTGGTGTCGCAGCTAGGGAAGTTCCCAGGACTACAGTATTCCAAAAGTTTTCTTTGGAATGCTGGGACTGGATTCTAATCTTTGAGGGCACCCAGGCCAGTCTGGCATTTCTGGCCATGGCCTACTCTTACAAATCTAAATGAAGTCAAAAGTGATTATATTAAAACATTTCACTTCTTCCTGATGCAGGCTAGGAGTGCCTACAGAGTCAGGTCTCACATCTCTTTCAGGGGAGGTAACTTCCAGACGATGGGCAGCAGTTAATAATGAGGGCAGTCACTTCGGAATCTATTCTGTCCAAATCCGCATGTGACCATTTGTTCCTTTTTGCAGGGAATTTTAAATGCCAAATAACTACCTCATGGAAATTCTAGATAAAAATCTTACAGTCTACATTATTCAAATGTGTAGAAACTGAATTTATGTAACATTTTAAAGGTGAAATATACTAATCCCAGGTCAGGTTCTCTGGAGCTGCACTAGTTCACAGTAACAAACTTCAAATGTTGGTATTTTACCTTAAAGCACGATGCTCTATACAGTAGCTGCACAACATGACCAATGCTTGTTTTAGAGGCCTGAGGAAATCTTGGTTCTAGCCTTTGTACAACAAAAAGTACCAAAACTTTTCTCGAGAGCGCAGAGCCATCTTCCAGTGCCAGTAATACAAGTTTCAGTGCCTCCTCTTGCATAGCTTTAACACACAAAAAAGATAGGAAGTGAAATACATTGCCAGAAAACAGCAAGGCTATCATATTAACACCATAAGTAAGAGCATCCGAACCATCTTGAACATAATTCCTTATTACTTTTCATTTCACTAATCGTAAGAAAAATCTTTGTAAACATTAAGAAATTTGTTAGTCTAGAAATAATATTTAGAAGCACTCTAAGCACAACAACTTAAAGAGCTAAGACTAGTTTTCAGTAATAACACATCAGTAGTGCAGTTTTAATACTTTTGTCCATTGTGCAGTCTTGTAGCCCTTGTCATTTTGGACATCTCATCAACGCTACACAATTAAACTGTATAAAACAAATATGGGAACAGTACAACAATGCTATCATCAGTTATTGGAATCAAGAGAGGACTGCCTCCAGTTTAAACACAATTTCCTTCTCATTTCTGTGCTTGCTTTAGCAACATTCTTACTAACTCATAACTAAGAATTTGTTGTTTATATCAAAGATATAAACAGGATCATCGTAAATTTTAAATTAAAAGCATGCTGCAACTAAAGATAGGCTGATTATATTTACAGCTGAAGTATGAACAAGAGAGCACTTGCAGTATCCAGTTCTAATCACAGGCAGCAGTACAACCGGCCTTCGTTAGTCATGCTGCATTACAAACTCTGCAGAAAGCATGCTTATTTACTCTTCTTTGCCAGGATTTTTTAAATACTTCCTCCAATTTCAAAGAACAGTTAATACGGGGATAAAAACACCAAACCCCAAAACTTTAAACCAGCAGATTTTACTAACTTGTAGCTTTTTTTTTCTTCTTCTTTCTTCCTGGCAAAAAGTTGAAAACCAGAAGTAATTACATCTTTAATTGAACAGAAGAAATTTCCAAAGAATGTTTTTTGTGTTAAGAAAAGGTACAGCTAAATAGACTGTTGCAGATTCTACAGGTACTTTACCTGGTCCTAGAAACTGGCATCCTCGTGCCCTGACAGCAGCCCAAAGATTGGCAGAAAGCTGCTGAGGATTTTGGTGCTGCAAGATCAGTTCTGTAACAGTTCTCTCTCCCAGTGATCGAGCTGCCCTCATAGCTCTAACCCGACCCTCTTCCTCCACCAGCTGACAATTCACCAGTGTCACAAGCTTCCTTTGCATTGGACGGCTCAGTGCACTCTGATTCAAGCTTGCCACACCTTCAAAGAAAGCAAGAAAAAGCAAACTATTGCTTCTAATCCGATAAAATTAGCTGAATAAGACAAAAAAAAAAGTCTAATAGTATGTGTCTTTCTCTAGGACTTGGATACTAGTCACAGGTGTCTTCCCTTCTCTTTGGCAAATCTGTATAATTCATTATCAAAAATAATTTAAATTAAAGTCTTAAATTGACATCAAACCCATTGTTTGAGAAAAGTTCAGCTTTAGTACAAAGTTAGCCCCAGGGAAGTAATATTAAAGAGTATTTCATAAACTTAAAAAAAATCAAGTGTCACAGGTGCAAATAAGCTTTTAAAGATATAAGGGAAAATTTATTACAAAAATTAAAGGATTATCCCATTGATGCCTAAAATCAGTGCTGAAAACACAATGCTGTTAAAAGTAAGCTACATCAAAATTCCGCTGTTCAGTAGACACTCACCTTTTCCTCCACTTAATGGCTTTAAGTAGAGTGCCAAATCCTCAACACATTTCTTTGCTACTTCATAATGTTTGTTCTCTCCTACATTACTCAGTTTTACTGTCTGATGATCAGGTACCTAAGAAAATGCAAGGGGGAGGAGGGGAGAAGGATTACATACACCTGGCTGGCCTACCTGATATGCCTATGATGGCACCAACATCACTACTATTAATTACATAACACTGCAGATGTACACTGCTTTTTGAGAAGCAAAAGACAGGGCCCACCCAAGGTATGTAGAAAGCAATAAGGAGTAACAAAAAGGACTCAAGATGAGGATCAGGGTGATGAAAGATTATTTTTGCTAGTACTCAACACATTAAGAACAAAGGTAGGACAGAAAACAATGGTCGAGGTCTAATGAGAAGGTACTTAAAAGACAAATGAAGAACATAAGATTTGAGAGGATGATCAGCGTACAAGATCAGCATGATTTACTACAGAGACACAAGGGAAGTTATAAGACAAAATTAACTGGCAAGAAAATATGAAAAAAATTAAATGCAAAGTTAAAAAATAATTTAAGCATAATTTGGGCATGCTGAAATCTTCAAAGAGAAGAACTAGCAAACGTCACTTGGTGGAAAAAAACCTCAAAGTAGAGTAACAAGGTCAGACAGTGAAAATAGAAGGAGTATTAGTCATAATACATTCAATCGTTTGAAAGACATTTCAAGAAGTTAGGAGACCAGGAAAATGAATGTTTTAAGATCAAGGCAGTGATTTGACATGAACTTAGAAATAAAATAAAAAAAAACAAACACTAAAGGACCATGTGAACTTGAGAAACAAAACAACTTTGACGTAGTGTTATTACCAATAACTGTGTCAAGGCATGTGACAAGACATTAAAAGGCAAAGTAAAAAGCATCTTCTTACTGCATCACCCAAGTGTTAGAGCAAGAGTAATATGAAAAAGCACATGAATCAGCATAAGGTGAACAGACTTATTTAGTCTCCATAAAGCGCAGTACTGATTATGTAATCGCTGTTTTGCCACTGCTACAAGACAGCACGGGGAGCGTTCCTGGCCTGATTAGCCAGTGTCTGAAAATGCAACTGAAAAGCCATCATCATGCGTGTTTTAAAAAAAAACCAAACACACACACTTCTGAAACTTGGTTAAACAGCTACCTACTTTCGAACATGTGACACGTAGAAGCAAGATTTCTTGCAAGGGTATGACAAATAAATGCAATCTGCAGGTTCACTCTTCTAATGACAGTTGTGACAGATAATTGGCTATTTCCCAATAGGTATTTTTCTCCAGTCACAGTTCAAGAGCCTTTTAAAACCAGAATTCAGCTTACAACTAGAACTTGTTTTAATTTTATGACGATGGTCCTGAAAATGGTGTAGCTGCTTTTAGAGCATGTATGGACTTCTAAATATCTTACCATTCTAAATGTCTTACCATTTTTTAGACTAAAATGAGGGAAAAAGATCAGCACACATATTGCAACTGGCATGTAAATGGTAATAACATGAAGTGGCAAAACAAAGAGCTGCTTAAATCATACCTGGGCTCCAACTAACTGGAGGAGTGCAAAGTTTACAGGAAGCACATCGATGTCTGTATTGATGGCAGTCTGGTCGAAAGGACATGCCTTGCGATGAAGCTTGTTCAGGCAGGTCTTACAGACAGTGTGAGAGCAACCTAAGCTGATGGGTTTGTGCACATTCTCATCAAACTCGTTGTAGCAGATTGGGCAGGACAGAAATTCTGTCCACTGAGCTGCCTGCACAGGCATTGTGGAAGCTGGACACTTGTTTAGCAGGCTAGCAGACCATTATTTCACTGTACTATGTTTTGGCAGCTGTAAGTGAATAACAGAGTATTTAAAACATGCTTTCTGCTAATTTAGAATGATTTTTAATTAAAAAACCCCACCATTTCAATAGTTTACAGAATAAAACCAAATCCTTACGTTGAAGTACTCAAAACCCCCAACTTTGTGTTAGTTTAATAATTGTACCAGAAAACGCTCATGAACTGAATTAATGCAGACTACCATAAGTTGAAGTCAAACCTATCCACAATAAATGGCATTAAAGTTCTTCTCACAGGATTAAATACACCTTTAGCATAGGAAGACATTTATTGGCACAGAAGGTGTAAAGGCATGAATCACAGTAACCATCTCTTATGCCATCTCATCTAACCTCAAATTTTCAAAACCCTGAAAGCACTCCTTGGTTCTAGAATGGGCCTGGGGTGGGGAGAAGACACAGATTTTTATTTCCGCCCCCCCCGGGAGGGAGTTAAAATATTACTTCCATTTGAAGTGAAGTAGAACAATGCCTTTCTTCTGCAGATCTTAATCAGACACCAAACTAAACATAGCTTTGGTTTTGTTTTGTTTTTTTTTTTAAAGACACTTTTTCTGTAAAAGACAAATCAATTAACAAAATTTAAGAACCGTAAGAAAACACTAAAATAATGTGAGGTTTTAGTTTTATAATTCTCTTGTGTTACTTCCCCCTTTTCTCCCAAGAACGCACCGGAGCACTCAAGGGCAGAGATGGCTGTATTCAGTTTTGCTTTTCACATCTCTACCTTACACCACAGTGCAACTCTGCTTCCATGCACACACAGCAAGAAAATCTCTGTTGTGTTGAAAATCCAGGTATTTAGGACAGAACTTATGATAAAGCAAGCAATAACTTCAGTCGGCTTGCTACTAAGCCTTTTCTCTTGTAACATCTCACTCCGTGCAGCAGTACCATGCACATCGTTTACAAAAATTTATTCCAAAGAAAATATGGATTTATAGAAATTGTTCTGAAAGACATCCCATCTCATGTAACTTATGTTCTTGAAAAAGATAACAGGCCAAAGAAGTTCATCGAAACCGTTTACATCGTGAAGATTTAAATCCACAGCTTCACCTAAGAGCTAAACAGCCCCACCCTTTGCTGCAATGTGCAATGATGTTGACTTTCTATGCAACCTAGAGACCAGTTCGTTCACTTCAAGGCTATGAACAAGCTTCTCCTAGCAGCTTGTTAGAAATGCAAATACACTAATGTTTTAATTACATGTTTAACATTCTATTTTTTTCTTCAATGATGGAAAAAAGGTGATTGTTTTGAGGAAGCTGAGACCTCCCCTCCGCTTTTGAATTCAGTAACTCTTTGCTGCAATTCCGTTGTTGGCTCTGCTATAGTTTAATTAATGCTAAAGTATCGGACCATTGAAATAATTACTAGAACACCAAATAGACTCTATCTGTGGATGTATTTTATGTTAATTATGACCATCTGTTTAGAAATCCTATTTAGTACTATGAACATTCAGTGCCCTTTAAGTAACAGGATATTTGTACAAGATGTCCTTATCTCAGTGAGCTTTTCAATATTATGCAGTGATTTTTCCCCCAAATGAATTCCCATAGTAAGTGTAAAATACAAACTGAAAGTTGAACCTGGCCCTTCAAAACCAAACTGCTGAGGTAACACTTTTAACATAAGCCAGAATATTCACATGCATCGGACAAAACAGATTCTCATCCAACTTCTAGGAAAGCACAATCAAAGCTCTTACAGGGCTGAAAAAAAATCACAGTCCTCTTTAATCTGCTATTGCTACATATGTCTTTTAACCAAGGAAACCCAAAAGCAAAACCAAACTATGAGCCAACATGCCTAGAAAGATTTTTAATTCCTCTATAAAGAATCCCTCCATTTCCTTTAGCACATCTACTCCAGCTTCCCTACCGAAACAGCAGGAAAACAGATGCACAGAATTGTAGTGTAAAGCCTTGCAGCAAATACTTTCCTTAAAGCTTTTTGCCGGCATTACCAGGAATGTCAAGATGCTAACACCAACACTACTGCTGACCTAGGAAAACACTGTCGGTGTTTCTCACCTGCCTGACTGCACGACACAGGTAACAGCCCAAACCAGACAACCCCGGGCAGCGTGCTACTACCACGGCTCACACAGGGAAAAGTTTAAGAAAAGGCCAGTACAGGCACAGCTCAATTGCTAATATGTTGTTGGTCACTGACAATCTCCTAATAAACAGTCTCTATTTCCACACTGCTCATTAATTATCTCAAACACAGGAATCTCTGCTCTGAGACAGTACCCACATTCAGTCTCCACAGATACTTCAGAGACTTGCAAGAAACAGCCGCCCCTCTATTTACAAGCTTTTAACATGTAGTTGTTTGTTTTCCTGTCCAGCACAGAGATGAAACACAACAGATTTCGTAACGCGTGCACCACCGATTTTTAAAGATCTATCTCAGAATATTTAATTATCACAAATGACAGATTCTACTAAGCATGTGTTGACCTTCAGATTTCTTGACAGGAAAAAATCTAATTAAATCAGCAAACAGCTGGGGAAAGCTCTCAACTCCTAAAACTTCAAGCAGCCATACACGGAGGAAGCCTCCATACTCCATTAAGCACGCCAGCTATCCTGCCATGGCACACCAGTGTGTTAAGAAAACAATCTCATGTCTCCTAATTATCATGTCAACCTCTACAAAAAACATAAGCCAAATGTTTAATAGATTCTTGGTCCTTGTCAGAAACAACGTATTTCAGGGATGTCCTCTTGGAGAAAAATCGCTCCAGTGCTCTAAACCGAGCAAAGACAAGGAGGAGAGAGAAGGTAAACCAGAAAGCAGTTTGGGTTTGTTTTTAACAGGCGGTATACGCAGTTCGTACTTGGTCTATCGGTTCATTCTGGCAGACATGCTATCTACCCGCGCGTACACGGGGCTCCCCTTCCCCATCAAAGTAGAAGCACCCTGCAAAAAACCCCCCAAAATCCTAAAGAAATGGCTGATACAGAAACCAGCCAAGCATACAAGGCACACAGCTTGAAAAGACATGGTAGTTTTTATACTTAAAAGATGTCTACATAGTACAGTTACAATAAATTTTATAGTATTACTAATAGAAGCAATACTTCAGATGACAAACTGAAAAACGCACAAGCCTAAGTCCAGAAATTACATAATAAGTAAGACCTATTATAATGGAGTTTATGTTTATTATTTTTATTGTAATATTATTTTAATATTATATTAATTATTATTTTTATTTTCTGTTTCTAATACAGTAATATTTCCCCACTGCAGTAATGGCTGCAATGGAGTGGAGTAACAATGATAAATTACTGATTTTCTCATGATAATTTTAGACCAGAATATTTTATGAAATTACAAGGGGGCGGTAGGTGATGCCCCCAAACATTTCTCAAATAGCTGTACCATATACAAATGATGGAAGTTGTAAAATGTAGATGTTCTTATTTTACATTAATTTTTAACTACCTAATCCCATGACATTCTTTACAATTAATCCAAGTCATTGTACTTACTCAACAACCTTTGGGCATGATAAATATCACTTAATCCTGATTTCCTAAAGAAACCAAGCTTAGGTGATGATGCTTTCTATTAGCCTGTTCCTCTCCCACATGAACCTCAGGAGCCCTTGACCATTTTTGAGCCAACCCGATAGAGATGCATCACATACACATCCCATGAAAATTGCTACCTGGAAAAAATTCTAAATTCGCATGCTTCTCAGGAAAGGCACCAGGCTCAGCAGTTATCTGTCTCTACTTTTCTGATCTATCAGCACATAGGCACCAGCCAACCAGAACCCTGCCAAAAAATTTTGTTCTGAAATAATAAAGGGCTGTTTGGAAGGTAGGAACATGACACACATCTGCAGGAATTCCAACAAACCTTTAAAGACAGAGGGCTTGATCTATGAAGAGCAATGTTGAACACTTGGCACTTGGCCTCCCGAGTTCAGTATCAGCACTCGTTAAGCAAGGCAAGGAGAGGTTTCAGAAGCCCACGGCAGGATACTGAGCCAGCACCTTGAGCTGAACGTTGCCTGGACTAGCTAATCAGAAATTCTGATGACAATGCTTTATCTTAAAGTCTACCTTTATCCAGGGCTTAGAGGCGTAACACCAGAAGGAGATGTTGACTTCTCCACACCAGAAGTTAACGTCCTCGGGAGTTCAGCAACTTCACACAAAAATAAAGAACAGGCTATTCTTTACTTAGTGGTGCTGGTGTTGCCTTACGACTACATTTCTCACCTACACCGAGAGATACAAATTCAATTACTTTTTAATACTCTTAGCCCGTGTTTTGATCTTACAAAGGAGCATCCAAACACACACATTTAGAGATGGGGCAATTTCAGTCCCTCCCCTTGAAGCGATTCCTCACACACATAAGGACTGAAATTCATTGAAGACAACTGCAGCCTAGCCTTCAGCTGCCCAAGCAGACGACTTTGATTTTGCTTCATTTTAAAAGATTGCTTGTGCATTTTTACTAGTCAGTCATTGGATCAAATTTAGCTATAGTTCTTTGAGCAAGGAACAAAAAAATTCAGTTCCTCCTCCCCAGCTACATGCCCAGGTAGCATGACGAGCGTGGGTCTCAGCCTCAGAAAACTTTCTTCTCCTCAAAGTACAACAGGTTCAAGGCGAGGTAGGGAGCAATCCCCTTCAAAACCACGCACTGCCCAGAGTCAGGCCATTTACCAAAACGCGAGACATGCAAGTTTCATCCCTTTTCAAAGGAAGGGTTGAAGGCTTGAACTCAGTTCCCCCATAGCCTAGGCAAATGCCTAGGAAAAAAAGAGAAGCAGCAATATCTCCAGCAGCTGTGTTTCTGTAGAGAAGTGGAGGTCTTGCAGCTCTATGCTAGGTCTGCTCTGCTCAGGCCTGCTTGATCAGGTCCCTTGTGGGACACTGGCAAAGGAAAGTCTAATAAGCAAAGCTCGTATGAGAATGCAACAGGGAATAATTCTGTCAGTGCTGAAAAAAGGGAAGTCTCCTCTACAGAAGAACAAAAAAATCTTGAAAAACTTGTGGGATTATATGGCATTTTCACAAATTAAGGTAGTCTAATTACAATCCCACTGTGGATTTAAGGCTAAATCTTAAAATTAAATTGATTTTTAATCACTAAAGAGTCCTTGATATTGATTTGCTCTTAATATTGACTGCAGAGATCATTGGTATTTTCAGAGGGTATTTTCTAAGTGATCTCCATTATAATTCTCCATTTATGCAGATTAATCGTTTGTTTGCACTACAAGGAGGTAGCTTTTTCAAGCCTTCCTTCCTAAGCTACGTAGTTCTGAAAGCATCCTGGCTGGGTCAGAAACTTAAGTGTCCACGTAATCAAATTATCAGTATTAAATTATTCTCTGAAGGGGCTAGAATCTTTTATTCATTTCTCTTCAACAGCCACCATCTACAGATCTAAAAAAATAGCTTCATTAAAGGCTTAGAAAAGGGCCATCCCCATAATAGCTTTGCATCATTCAGCTATGACGGCTTGAAATTAAAATAAATCCTCTTTACAGAGCAGACTTGCTTATTTCTATATTCCATAATATCTGTCACATGTAAATCTCCTTATATCACGTGCAAATTCTATATATAAAGCAGAGTCTTTAATGACCATTAAAGATGGGATTTCAATTACATTTTTTCACCGAACGTTAATGCTACTGGGAGTATCTACAAGCCAATTTAAATTCCAGAAAAGTTATCAAGAGAAAACTTGGTGATGTACTAGAATATAGATCTCTCTATCCTGACTACATTTTGCCAGAACACCTACGGGATGCTTCACTTGCCATCTTCTTAAAAAGTTAAAGCTTAGATCTCCTCTGCCTCCCTAAATGTGGCTGAAGAATAATTCCCTATGAACTGGGCTACAATTCACTAATACAAATTTAAGTTCATGGTTGCTCAGTGGTTGCCAAAGTTCACCCCATTCAGAGCTATATCCCCCCCAAGTCAACACTGGAGTCTGTGTATCCTCAGCAGTTCACTGTGCTCTTTCCTGTTTGTTGCTAGCAGAAACCCTGTTGCTAGACTTTAAAAGTTTCCCATGTACTTATGTAATGCCACTGTGGGGGATTCTGCGTTTCGTAGGTGTCACCGAAAGGAGTTTGTCCTTGCCACAGCCCTGATACCAGTTCAGCTCCTGTACCAGTATTGACTTTTCAGGACTACCTGAAGGGCAAATAAACGAAAAATTTTCTTTGCCACCAAAATCAGTTGAACTTACACTGAATGCAGAGAAAAGGAATCTATCTCTGAGCAGACCTATTCTGACACAATTACTTCAACAAAAGATACACCAAAGAATTCCTTACTCTTCACTAATATTTTCAGAGAATAAAAACTCTCATGCATGGCTTAGTTCTCCATACCTTTTTTTTTTTTTTTAAAACACAACCTCCATGCTTCAACCATACATTTTAGAAAAGAGAAATTCCATATTCTAACATTTTTCAAATAATTTTAATAAAACACCAATTCCATTCTGAGACATAGGCAAGAAAACAAAGGGTTCCATCGGAGTGCCTTTCTAAAGTTTGTACAAAATAGCTTAATCTGCCCACGGATCTAATTTTTTTCATTTCATTAGGATCGTCCAGTCAGTAAGGAGAGCCCAATTCTATTTATCCCATTAAGGGGTATAAAAAAATCTTACCAAACAAAATGTGTATGTCCACCTAAGAAAAATGCTACTCGCTATTACCCTCTGGATACTGTAAATCTTCTATCTATTGTACATCAACAAAGCCTTAAATAAAAAAGATCAATATTTAAGATGAGGACTTAAGTTTGAGACATCTCAGGCACTGACACTAAAATTGTTGGAGTTTAATATTTTTGAGAGAAATGGCCCTAACCTCAAAGACGACCGGAACACGAGTTAATAAGAAACCTTTTCTTGTGGAAAGCTTTGCTTACATTGCAGAAGCTAGAAAAAGTTCATTAACAAGGCACGTGGGTCTCAGAAAAGTGATTAGCTACCAAAATTAAGAATTCAGTGCTTCACAAAATAATATTTACACTAGCAACACAAGCTTCAGTTTTCAGAATTTCCACAGATAAATATCTGACACAGAGCAAAGGTCAAATAACAGTATTTTGATTCACAAGATTTACAATTGTACTTGCCAGTTCTCATTTAAAATGAGGGATTTTTTTTTTTCTGCCACAATTACAAATCTACACCCTTGTGATCTGAAGGGCTGTTTTTAATTTTTGTTTCAACATTACGATACAGCTATAATGGGCATGAAAGAACGACCACAAGAGTAGCTACAGGCATTACAATTAAACCCAACCAAAATCCTAAGTTTGCACTTAAAGCAAAACAGGGCTACATCAGAAATTTTCCTGGTTGTCAGCCTAAACTCTGTCATTATTTTCTCTCATTAAAAAGCCACGTCCATTCTGCTTTGAACCCAGACTGTAACTGAATCCTCATCACTCCTCAATCACATCGCTGCCCTTTCCTACGCTCTGTGCTGACTTCTGCGCTTAACTCAAAATCCTCAGTGCACCTGAAGCATCAGCAGAGCCAAGACACGCTTTTCCTGCTCAGCTGTTTTGTTTTTTTTCTTTACGACACTTTAAAGTGACAGGATGGGTGCAGTCCCAGGGCCTATTTTCCACCATGACTCTTCTCCACCATTACCCTAAAGCACAGCTCCACAAGGGTGGGAACGCTCACGGTACCGGTGCAATTCCCCCTCGTACTGCAGGACACCACAGAACGGGCTGCTTGGTGCTGCGGCGTCCCGCAGGGGCTGCCGGCGAGGTCACCGGGAGCCTCCCCGCCTTACGTCCGCCGGTGCCAGCGCGGAGAGCGCGGCGCAGCCCCGCCGCCCGCCGCGGGAAGGCCCGGCGGGTCTCCTGGCAGCCTCGCCCCCCTCCGCCAGGCCGCTGTCAGCGGCACCCGCCGGCCGCGCTGCGCACCTGTGCCCGGGCCCGGCTCTCGCCGTCATTTCGGAGCCGCCACCAAATGGCTGCCCCGCGTCCCCCGGCCGGCCCAGCGGCCTAGCGGCGGGGAGGGGGGGAAACCGGCAGCCCCCCTCCCCCGCGCCGCAGCGGCGGCCGGTAACCCGGCGGGGCGGGGGCGCTGACAGGCCGCGCTCGGCGGGCGAGGCCCGGCCCTGCTCCCCGCCCGGATTCCGCAGCGCCGGGACCCCGCAGGGCGCCGGGAGGCGGGGGAGGAAGGGGGGGAGGGGGGGGAGGAGGCGGGCGGGGCCCCGCCAGGTCACCGCGTCCCCCGCGCCGGCTGCCCCCGCCCAGCCCCGCTCCTACCTGCGAGGCGCGGGCGGCGGGGCCGGGAGCAGGCGGCGGCCCCGGCCTCTCACACGCCATGGGGCGGGCAGCGCGGCGCGGCCCGGCGGAGGCAGCGGCGGGGGCCTCGGCGGCGCCTCCTCATCGCGCTGACAGCCGGGAGCGCCGCCCCGCCCCCTCTCGCGAGACCCGCCCGCCGCCGCGCGAGAGCCCAACGGCCGCGCCGCGCCCGCCACCGCCCCGCACGTGACCGCCGCGGTGGGAGGGGGCGTCGCGGGGCATTGTGGGAGCCGGCCGGGGAGCTACCATCGAGACGGCAGCACAGACGCGCCGTCAGACGTGCCCCGCCGCCACAGCGAGGCGGCAGCCATAGAGACGGCGCGGCAGAGCGGCCGCCGCCGCTGCCATCGCCCCCTGGCGGCGCGCCTGGCCTCGGGAGCGCCTCAGCGGCTCCTCGACGCCCACCGCCTCGTCTCCACCGCTAGTGTCGGTTATTTATTTTCCTTTTTAAATTTTAATTAATAACTTTACTATTACTAGCGCTCAGAAGGATGAGGGGATCGGAGGCCGCCTCTGGCGCACGTCGCTTGTCCCGGTGCAGCCCGCCACGGCCTCCCGCCAGGGGCCCGGCGGGGCCACCTCAGGGTCCCCTCAGGGCCCGCACGGTCCAAAGGCGGTGTCGGGAGCGCTTGGGTTGCTGCTTTACCACAGACAGCCCCAGAGAAAAGCCCGGAGGCTGTGCCTGGTCACAAAGATCAAAAGAGGTGTTTTAATCAAGGCCGAGGCGGTGTGGAGTTGCAATTTCTGAGGAGAAAGCGTTTGTCTGACAAGTAGGTGCTGCTGATAGACCCAGCTGAAGGACAGAAAAAATGCGTTACTAAATGACTGCCACTTGGAACACAGTATTTTGTTTACAACATCTTGTTTACTCGCCATAGCAAGGTATGCACAGGATTATTTAGCTCTGATTAGAAGAAAGCATATGTATTTCTGAAACAATGTTTGCATTTCGTTTATTGTGTCATGACAGGACAAGTGGTTACACGTATGGACGGGGAGAGGAAACACCAATGTGAACATGTGCACAAAATCAGGTTTTGTTCACAAAGTTTACCGAGACGCTCTAGCCACTGAAAAGAACATGCTGTTGGCCCACTGCACAACACAACTCCCTCTCATGTTTACATGCAATACAACAGCAAACCAAAATAACTTGCAGTCCTGCTCCCACAGAAGATGCACTTCAAAAGATCAGCCTCTGTTTCCCCTTCGACGCATGGGGAAGTGCCCATGTGTACACCTATAAAAAACAGGCAAACAAAAACCAAGGAATGATCTTTTGAAGTGTTACCAAAGATAATCTGTCAAAATACCTGCCAAAATACATATTAACTGAACAAATTTAAGCACAGTTGAACCAAATGGGTCCCATAGGTGCACAATACATTTATTTACTGAACTACAGTGACAGCAGCCCAATGTAGAAAGGATGGGGGGAGGGAACTCAACTTTTTCCTTGTTTTATGACCTCTTCTGAGGATGAAGGAGTTTAAGTCTGTAGACACAAACAAAAAGCTACATACAAACCTGTACATAGACCCAAGTTAACCTCTGTAAACACAGTAAGGGCAAGTGCAGGTATTAGCATGCTTTTGACTCTAATTTTTATGCAAATAAGAATCCAAAATCAATGGTATTATGTGAAAAACAAGCAAACTGTGAATCACAAGGTCAAAAAGGCTGTAAACGGTGACTAATGAATGCAAACAGAAGACAATGCTATAAAATTGAACATTTTTGCAAAATACCAGGCAGTCGCATCATAAATGACTCCCAACCTTTTGACTATTTTTCATGACAATTACTATACTTCAAAATCACCAAAATAAAGCGAATTATCAATTTTTAATATGAAGTAATAGCAGAAATTGTGAAAGGTTGGGCCTTATACTTAAAATACCAGAGAAAACAGCCGATTTTAATTCACAGTTACACTAGCTACTTACTCTGGGGGTGTCATTTCTGTCATTATTCATAGGGACACCCAGGTATGCAGACTTGGCACTCACGCCTCTCCAACGCTCCGATACAATGGCGTCCTTCACAAGTCAACTGTCTATGTAAAGTCAGATACTTTTGTGAATTTTTGGAAGAATACGGCACTAGTGGTGTGCTCAGCTTCGGAACACGCCACCTGCCTACTCAGACTAGAGGGTTTTTGAGCGAGACATATGCTGCCTACCACAACAACACCTAGTATGGACTGGGACCTGCAAATCCAACTAATATTTATTTTAAGTGTAAATAATAAGAGGTGAAGAGCTTAAAAAAACCCTTGTGAAGCAAGTTTTGAAAAACTCTTAAACTGAAATTTTCAATAGATGAAGATGGCAATAACGCTGGCACAGCTGGCCTTGCCTGTTATTGGTAACAACAGGAAACTGCACGGCAGATGCTGCACACACCTAACCCTTCGTGTAGCTGATAAATAAAACCCCAAACAACAGCTGGTGCACTCACAGACACAGGGAAGGAAAGCAAGCGAAACCTCTTAACTAACATTAGAAAATATTTTCTTGTATTTTAGAAGCAGCCAGGTTATGGAGCACACGGGCCCGATTTCTGGACACAGAGCAAGAACTTCATAACAGAACTTCTGAGACTTGAAGGAAAGTGTACCCTTGTGATAACAGACATGATTAAGAACTACTGCTCTTTGCTAATGGCAGAGGCTCTAAGGTAAGTACCATTATCTCATACTAACAATGACTCTTTATTCGTATCACATTAAGTGGAAGAAACATATACCAGTCAAAGACGGGTACAGGATAAAGATTCTGCGTTACAGGGCTTTCGATGAAACCAAAATGACCTTTGACAAAGTACAAACACACCTATCCAAACACACATAGTTACTGTTTTACTGTATCACAGGATTAGAGTATGAGAAGACCTCTATGTCTAAGCCGTTCCTAATAAGAGATAAAGGATTGTTTTTCAAAATTAATGTTGAAACTGCTACGATCTAACAGCACACAGCTTAATTTTTCTCATTAGTGTATGTATCTAAGATTTGTAAAAAATGAAGGCAACTGTTACAACTCAACAAACAGGACTAACTTAACCAGAATTAGTCAAATACAGGTGCAGAACACTGGTACAACAGAAAAAAAAAAATCAGAAGAAAGTTTAGAAAAATTCAGACCTCATTTATAAAACTGAACGCAAGTCCTTCTAACTATCCAGTTAAAAATGAACTGCAGGGCAATACTGTTTGTTTCTCTTTTACCAATTCTCCATTTGCAAGAGGCAATTTGAAGGCTTCCTTGGTTATTTTTTGTTTGTTGTGCTTTCTTTCTTAAATATCACAGACTTGTTTAGGAAAACATGCCTTCTTTCTGTTGAAAGCTAGCAAAATTTGGGCAAGTAAGGAGATGGTTTCACCATAAATGGTACGTGAACCGTGTGGGAATGACTGATTTGCTGAATAAATACAAACATCCCCTTTCCTTAGCTGTTACAGATCAGGAACATCACGGCTCAGGCTTCAGCTTATTGCAGTATCAGTAATAGTTTGAAAACCGGCAGTGCCTGCCCTTGAAGCAAGGGAGTGCAAAACATAAGCGGGGGGGGGCAAATCAGAATGCGTCCAGGATAACAGAAGCATGAAATCATTTCCCGTATTTTGCAGTTTACTTTCAACTAGTAAACACCTTTTTCACGCTTACAGCAACAGCAACCTTATTACAGCAGGCAAGCTTGCTGCTCGCAAGGCCTGCCTTTGATCACCAGTCACATATTTGTGCTTCTCTCCATTACGTGGGGATCTGTATCGAGAATTTAATCTAGAATTTCACTAGGCAGGAGCTTTTTGTGGAGCCTGGCTCCACATCCACCCCTCTGTTAATCATAGTCGATTTTAACTTTTGTAACAGTGTTCAGGTTTGGTTTTTCGCTGCTGCTCCTTCCATGAACAGAAGTTAAATGCTTTTTCAGAGCAGACTTGTGTTTAAAGTCCATGTCGCAACAATGACACTTGTAGGGCCTGTCACCGCTGTGTATGTTCAGGTGATCCTGGAGGGTACTTTTGGCAGTGAAGGTCTTCAAGCACACCATGCACTGGAAGGGGCGGATGCCCATGTGCCCCCGGATGTGCCTGTTGAGATTCTTCTTTTGCGTAAATGTTTTGCCACACTGCAAACACAAGAAGAGTTTGTGCATTTTTAGATGTCTAAGATAGTTCTCAAGATGCAGAAATCCCCTCGGACACTTTGGACATTGGTGCCGCCATGAATTGCCAGAATCCTCCAGGCTCTGGAACCCATTCATCAGGCTAGAAGTTCCTTCTGGATTGTCACTGACAAACGCCTGGAAGTGATTTCCTGGCATTTCTGTATTTCTGCTTTCAACTGTAGAATTTATCAAGGAGTGCTGGGTTTCTGGAAAATATAAGTTTGTTTTAGAGGATGTGCAAGGCTGAGGAAAATGGTCATTTTCTACATTCGCTACACTCATAGAATCCATTCTGAAGACACAGATTTCATCGTCCTTATATCCGATTTCAACTGTTGATATTTCTGGGGTTTTTGTGTCCTTTCTTTCTGAGACCAAGCTCTGCACCGCAGGCCGTGGGATGTCCCCCTTCTCCTGCTTCACGGGGTATTCGACATTCACCGGGCTGTCTTCAGAGATCTCAATTATTTCACAATCTTTATCCAAAACATCATCCCCACTTCTCAGCTCTGCATCTGAGGAATGACACCTCTCTGCAGCCTGATTACCGTTCTCCATGGAAGCATCGATTTCCAAGTATTTCGACAAAGCTTCAGTACACTTCTCCACGATGTGAACCATCTGGAGGTAACTCGCGGCGGTGAGGTATTTCAGCAGCTCCTTCTTTTTGACTTCCAGAGCCCCCGTGTAACAGGACAGCAGCAGCTTTCTGCCCACCTCGGCGCTCTGCAGGATGGTGATCCGCACCTGCCTGGACTGATTGAGCAGGAACTGATCCCTCATGAAGGTGGAGCAGGCGGCGAAGATCACCTTGTGCCCCTGGAACTCGGTGTCGTTGATATAAATGGAGACGTCGCAGAAGAGGTTCTGCTGCCGCAGGAGGTTCATCTTCTGCAGCACGGCATCCCCCTGCTGCTCGAACTGGAAGTGCAGCACCTCCGAGTCCGCAGCCATGGCGTCGCTCCCGCGAGGCAGGCGCCGGCGCCGCCGGAGAGAGTCACGCCGAGACCGGGCCCACCCCCGCCGGCAGGGCCCAGCCGCCGCCGCCGCCGCCTCGCTCCTCCCCTCCCGCGGCGGCCGACGGGCCCCGCCGCTGCCAACGGCCGCGCCCGCCCGCCCTCCGCCCCGCTCACCGGCCGCGGCCCGGCCGGTCCTGCAGCCGGTGCCTGCTCCGCCGCCGCTGCCGCAGCGCCCCGGAAGCGCTTCCCCCGCCCGCCCCTTCCGCCAGCGGCCCCGGAAACGGCTCCAGCGCGGCCGCCCGCCCCCCTCGCCCCCGGGGCGCCGTTACCGCGGCGGGAAATGAGAGGCGGCGGGAGACAGAGTTAGCAGCACGTTTATTAGAAGACTTGGCACTGCTACAGCGGCTGCCGCCGGGGGACACCGCACCGGCAACGGGGCGCGCCTCGCCGAACGCCCGGTAGAGGTAGCAACGTATCGGCCCGGGGCGCCCCGGCCGCCGCCCCCGTAAGGCATCTCGGAGAGCAGCTGCCCGGGGGGGGGGGGGGGGGGCGCCTCCTCCTCCTCCTCCTCGCCCCACCGCGGGGGCGGGCGCCGTCGGCGAGAACGCGCCGAGAGGAAGGCGCGGCGCCCAGCAACCGGCTCCTGCCCGGCCGCCGGGCCGGCCCCAGCGCGGGAGGAGGCTGCGCCGGCAGCCGCTGCCCCGCCTGCTTTGGTAACGACACTTGGGCTGAGGCTTCTGCCCAGTCACTGAAGAGGTAGCTGATGCTCAGTCCGTCGATTATACAATCTCAAAGGAAAAACGTCCGTTCTGCCTCCTCAACCCTCACCACGCCAGGAGGGCCGACTATTCTCCCCCCTTGTTTTTTTAAAAAAAATCAAGACTTCACATGACTTTAGAATTCGCTCAACAGTTTCAGTACGTCTCACATTTTGATTCTCCCTCCTCGCCTTTACTCCTCCCAATGACTCCAGAACCACAATCGGCCCCCACACAATTAATTTTTAAGTTATTTCAACAAAAGTTCAGCGGCAGCTATCTAAGTTTTGCCAAAAAAGCTACAGGAGAAAAAGACTGACGCTTCAATTTTATCGGTTACTAACTTGCAAAACACGTCTTCCAAAAGAAAAAAATAAATTAAGGAAAGGTTCATCCCTGACCTATACAGGAGGCTGTGCAGCGGCACAGGCTGCAGGAACACAGGCTACACAAGCTACCACCACTCAGAAAAGCGGTGAGCCTAAACCTCTGGTAAACCTAAGGAGTTCTAAGATTTTCTTCTCCTATATATATAAAAAAAAAATAAATAAAATGCCAACATAAAAAAAATCCTAATATTTTCAAGGAGTTATTAAAATATTTTTGTAATAGACTTCAGTTATTTTTAGGATATGCAGGAAGTTGTACAGCACATTAACTTGTGAGACTATCCACTTACCAGCAAATAGTATTCTACACATTAACACACAGATTATGATAACTGCCATAGTCCTCATCTGAATATGCAGCATCAGTAGCAACAACCAATGGATCTAGTCTTTCACTAATCGGAACATTGCAATGAAGACAACATTTTACAAACATGGACAATTAAGTTCATCTCATTCTATAATCAAGCTGCCTCTGTGTATTCCATTTATAATAATTCTCACTCCATTTTAATCTGTAATTCAGAGAAGAAGCATTAGCCAGATTTTTCTTTTCTAACACCTCTTCTATACTCTTCACTTGTCTGTTAGATGAACTCTACCACCAGCACACTTTACACCGTGCCATCAGCGTATTGCCCTCTTAGATCTCCAGTGTTTCTGGAGCCACACAGCCATCTCCTGCATCAATCTTTTGGTCTGCACCCATTTGCCAGGCCAAAAGCACAGACGTTAGTAAGAAGTCACTCTTCATCCAACAAATGCGTCCATTTTCATTGAAGAAGCAGTCTTCTGCGTGTCATCTTTTTGCTATTTATTTCTGCCATGGTCTCACCAAATGACCACAGGCAGCCTTTTAACTGAACGGCCAGCAGTCTCACCCTTCTTGGACGCTGACACCCCCACAGCAGGGGGTGGGTCGAAAACCTATGTATCTTGACCAAATAATTTTTTTGTTTCTTAGGAAACCCCTTGTCTCTTCGTATCAGCTTCAGGTCACCTGCAGCTACTTCAACAAGTTGTATTCTCCTTGCAGTAACATTACAGCTTCATGATTCCATGAAAAAAAACCTTCCCAGACAGACAAAGCTTTCAGTACTGTTCATTTTGCTGCCACTTTTTCTAGCATTTGTACAGTTTTATTCCTTTCTCTGGCAGAAGATCATTTTATTTATCGTGTCCATGTCCATGTCTGGTTAGATTGTTCACTAGTCCCTTACAGCATGTTGACCTGGCTCTGCAAGCTCTTATTCTCCATGTCTATCTTTGTTTTGATGTTAGTGCTATAACTTGTTTCCATATAGTGAATAATGTTACCAAAACGTTTGAACAATACAGAAGATTCTGCCTGAAGACAAAATGCAAGTGTCAGGTGCAACTGTCACAGTCAGTTTTAGCTCGAAACGATTCTGGAAGCGGGTTGCTTTAAGAGGAAAACCAGTTTTTCTTCCCATGCAAACCTATTTTCTGCCCCAGGAACCTGAACAGTAATTTTAAAAAGTTCCAAATAGTTAGATTTTAGGCCTAAATATATTTGCTACAACTTGAAAGATGTAATGGCCTGACTCCATTTCCATTGCTTACTTCATAGCTGTCCATGTAATAGTTCATGTAACAGTCAAGTACAGTAGTTAAAAAACTCAATTGCAAAAACTGATTCACAGAATCACCTTGCTTTTCTACTTGAAAGTACGTGGATTTCTGAAAACGTTCTGCAAGATTAACGCTTTTTATCGTCCATCAGTGTAATGTCCGCATAAGGAAATCCTGGCTTCTACACACACACATGTATCTGAAGATCAAGACCAACTTTTGATAATTACATACAAAACATTTTTTGCTCTAACACACCTTTGGTCATACCTGTTTAGCATTTTTAACCACACAATAGCAGCCTTTCACCCCCACCCCCTCATTCAAACACACAAACAGTACTACTTTTAGGTAGGAAGCATAATCTCAGCCTCATGGCAAACCTTGTGGAAAAGAGCTGCATTGGAAGAAATACTTATTCCAAATACAAACAGCAGTTCTCTACCGAGGATCAGCCATTTGATTATTAGTCTATGCTACACTTCAATGTAATAAGAGTTCTACTGGGAATGGTGTTCCTCAGATAAATTAGTTTCTTTCAGCCTGATTGGGATGCGGATAATTCCACGGCACTTTTGAGAAGTAATATGGTATAATCCCAGAATCCCAATTCACATGCCATTCCCGCTACATTTGATGTTTAAGGCGGTATATAAGAGGTATTGCTGAGTACAGTCAATTGCTGATATATTAACCTATGGAAATTGTGCTACCTATACCTCATCCTAGGCTCTGTAAAACACTAATGGTCATGAACTATGCAGGTCACTTAAAAAAAAAGTATTCTCTGAATGTCCAAGAAATCAAAAAATTTGATGATGTTAATCTTTTTATGGCAGGTATTTTTGTTTTCTTTTTTCAAGTTAACTGACATGTGGCCCTTATTAGATATCAAGGTGACATATACAAGCACTAAGGGGGAAAAAAGAAAAAAAACAAAGAAAAAAAAAGAAGAGCACGGAGTTGTTACACACTGCAGCTTTTAAAACAGATTCTTTTCACAGTGTCAAAAAGCAGTATTTCTCCACTCCGGCTTTGCTCTAAAATCAGTAACTGTTGTGGCCTATGTGAAGCAAAATTTATGGAAGATGGATGATAATTTTTCGTTTTGAAGTGTTTAGCTTGTCTCAGTACATACGCTGGTAAGTGCCCTTTAAAAATCCTAGGTATGACAGCGTAAGAAATAGGTCATACTTGCACTCCAGGCACCGGCCTCTCACATTCCAGAGCTGCAATTCATTTTGAACAGTTCTATGCAATCATCAGCTAGCCCTGCCAAATTATTTAGGGTTTTATCTTTTCATAATGCATGTTGAGGTTAAAAACCCTGAGAGCTTTTAAGATAGCGTTGACTGGCAGCAGAAGTTCCTTGAAATAGTTTAGAAAGGGCAAAAAAGTGACACAAAAATACTTCATTTCAAGTGTAGGGGTCTAGGGGTAAGATCAGAGAAAGACAATTTTTAAGAGGTAAGTTTAAATTTAACTATATGGAGTGCTTTCAGTTATCCAGTGCTTTAAAAAAAAAAAATAATTGGGTTATCTCACAGACTTGTCCTCTTTGCTCTTTCCTCCATCTGCCCAGACAGAGAGAGGCCCCTAACTGTACAGCAGATGGTTTACTTGCAGCCCACAGCAACAGTCTTTCAGAAGGTGTTAGTCTTGAGTCTCCTAATCAGAGAGAAATGAAACAATTAACCCCATAATCCACAGTAGAGACACAGACAGAAACCTGAAGGAAGATTGCTATTCACAGAAAATATCAAGTAAGACTAAGAACGATGGCTGAAGACCTGCCAGGTTTTGCAATCCAACCTGCCATCCATCCATCCATCCATCCGTAGCCTTTCAGGCTAGTTTAGGTAAGAGCCCAAACCAACTGTTTGCTCCTCTCAGTCACGATCCCTACAAAGGGCTGGTTTTAATTGCTTAATTGACGCAGGTACTATCATTTCTTAAACTGAGCACAGCCTGAGGCAGCTTCCCTGCATCCAGTACCTGGCTTGCATCGGCTTGCTGACAGACCTTACTGTCTGTAGCAGCGCTACATGTGAATGAATCGAAGTCCACTGTTATGTCTTGAACGTTTCTTTCATTGGCATTGTCAAAGCTATTTTTACCGTGTAGCTGTTTAAGATGTTTCCTCAGAACGGGTTTATGCGCAAAAACCATGTCACAGTAGTTACACTTATGGGGCTTGTCCCCACTGTGCAGGTTGAGATGGTCCTGTAAGGAACATTTCTGAGAGAACGTTTTCCCACAGATCTTACATTGGAACGGTTTGATGCCTGCGTGCACTCTCATGTGCCGGTGGAGATTGCCTTTCTGAGTGAATGTCTTGCCACAGAGTAGACACATAAATAATTTATGCATCTTTAAGTGATTAGCATAGTTTTCCAGATGCCGAAATACTCTTGTGCACTTTGGGCACTGATGGTGCCACTGGAGGCCTTTGTCTATACCTCGGTTGTTAGGCCCAAACATATCCTTAGAGGCCAGAATGATGTTATCAGTGCCAGCGTATGAAAGGGCGTAGTTATGGAGGTGGTTTTGCTCTATCTCACTTGCTCTGTTTTCAACAGTGGAGTTGATGAGAAAGTGTTGAGGCTCTGAGGAATGCAGTGCAGTTTGCTCAGAAGAAATAAACTGGTTCTGATCCTTCTTGTTCCTAACTTCCGTTACCTCCCCAATAGACTCTACCTTGATGATCTGAATATCACTATCCTCCATGTCCATACTGTCTTCTGAAGGCTGAATACAAGGAGAATCTTGCTGCAGAGAGTCGTCGTCTCCTTGATGGTCCTTCAGCTCAGAGGAGTCGCTTTGCTGTTCACACTCCTTGCTCTCCAACGGCTGCTTCGGTTTTATAAACTTCCAGAGGGCCTGTGTACATCGTTCAACGATGTGGCTCATCTGCAGAAAGCTTGCGGCAGTCAAGTAGTTTACCAATTCCATTTCGGGAAACTCCAGAATGCCACTGTAACAGGACAGAAGCAGCTGCCTCCCCACTTCTGAACTCTGCAGTATAGAGATTTTTACATCTCTGGAGTCATTTAGTAAGAACTGATCTCTTAAAAAGGGAGAGCCAGCAGCAAATACAATTTTATGCCCATGAACTTCAACATCATCTATATGGACCACGACATCACAAAATTTGTTTTCTTCCCTCAGTTTGTTCATTTTCTGTAACATCGAATCTCCATAACTGTCAAACTTGAAGTGAAGAATATCCGATCTTTCTGACATTTTGGCACACCTGAAGAAAAGCAACAAGAAAAAAAAAAACCCAAGTGAGAACTTTTTTTTCCTAGAATGCAAGTTAGAAGGGTCTAAAGTAATAAGATGAAGTGTGTTTAATTAGATGTCATGTTTTAGCCTAGATACTCAAGTCCATTACAAGTTAAAAGTAAAAAAAAAATCAAGTTTATGCCTTGCCTTACAATATCTTTACCTTTTTTTAATTTAATGCAGCTTGAACATAAAGTAGAGGTGATAGGACAGAAATTTTTCTGAAGCAGTATTCTAAAGCCTTAAGATGTTTTCCATGTTACTTTGCAATATCTGCAGCCCTGGGTTTAACGCGTCATTTTAGATCATTAAGTTTTTTTTGCAAGGGTTGGTTTGCTGTGTGTTGTTTTGTTTTTTTGAAAAAAGATCACAGGAAAAAAAATCTTCCATACGGCCCCTCACTACAAAAATCAGGCCTTCTAGGCTCCCTGGTTTGAATACCTGGGGAATGTAGGAAGTCTTGTTTGTTGTAGTCGTCTTTGGAAGATCACTCCTCTAGGAAATTTGTGCTTTTTTGATAGTATTTGGATTTTCCATAAACCAAGTATCAATCTTTTGTCTTTCAAGACAAGGTCTTTTAAGAATTTGTAAGACTACACTGATTCTCGATGAAAGACTTCACGCAATCCTGCCAGAAAACTGGCATTGCAGGAAGTGAAGAAATCTCAGGAGATTAAATGATGCAAGATTTGGTGAGATAAAATAACAAAACAAAGCAAAACTTACACATCACAACTATTACCAACACCACAAAGCCTGAAAGGAAGCTTTGAAGTTTATAGATAAAAGCAGATACTGCTCTCTCGGGGCATGAAATATCAGCTCAGCAAGCACCACAGGAATGGAGTCGTGCCTAGCGTAAACGAACAAATACACGAGACAAGGGTTTCGGGAAGGAACATTTTTGGAAGGATCTGTTGATAATCAGGGTTCTTTCAATTTGCTGATCAGACATCATCTGGAGACGCAACCTCCTCACTACTCGAGCCCATCAAGTATCTCTTCCAGTGTATGGCATGTGAAAATTACAAAAGGATTTCAGAAGCCTCCAGAAACAAAGGACCATGGAGAGCTCGGAAACAGGGGTGAGCATCATGCTGCAGCACAACCAGTTCTGCTGAATCTACAGAAAGTGGAGCTGCCACAGTCTCTTAGTCATCCTCTCTTCGGTGCTCCCTGACTCATCCCCATTTCTAGGGCAAAACATTTAATTTTAAGAGGCAATAGCCTTTGGCAAATATAAACGGTAGCAATGTATCATCATGAAGTATCTTCAGTGAATTTCAGGCATTATCAAACTGTTTCTTTTTGTGCTTTCCCTTGGAAGCAATGAAGGAAGTCTACTTATGAGTCAGTTTTTTCCACCCTGGGATACTACGGTGTAAAGGTGGTTAAAGTGCTGGTGCCAAGGAAACGCTATACTGCGCTGCTACCCAGCCACAACTATTCCAGCCACGCAGCGTTCCTCGGGCGGATTACAAGAGTCACATCATGAGAAACTGAAAACTGAAAAGAACTGGCTTGCCTTGACGCACGTTCAGTTCCCGCTTACTGCTGCTCTCCGAGGAAGAAACAACAACAAAAAAAGCCATCAAGTGCACCCCGGCCCTCTCTCTCGGGAGGGCGGCAGACCGAGCCCAGCTCCCGGCCGAGCGGGAGGGCAGGGCCCCCGCACAGCACCTCTCCTCCGGACCCGGCGCTTCCCCGGCTTTTGCCGGCCGCGGGCTGCCGCCGGCTCCCGGGCGCGCTTCTTCCCGACAAACGTGAAAACGACGTCCCCGGGCAGCTCCGCCGGGAGCCCCTCCGCGAAGGCCCCTCCGCAAGCAGAGGACGCCGCTGCCCGCGCCCGCCCCGGCCCCGCCGCCCCGCTCCCCGGCCCCGCGGGGCAGGTACCTGCAGCGTCGGGCCGCGTCCCCCCGCTGGCACCCGCGGCCGCTCCTACCGCAGCGCACGCCGCGGCCTCCGGCTACGGACCTAGAGAGGGGAGGAGAGCCGCCGTGAGCCGCCGCCCGCGCCTGGGGCCGCACCGC